>JAWRVZ010000804.1:0-68288 GCA_037043235.1 Rhodeus uyekii
TTTGCACGGGGAAGACACATGTAAACGGCTTCCCTGAGCAGAGCGCGCTGACTCTCTTCAAATGCAGCGTCTAACAGTCAAAGTTATTTATAACTAATTCTCGAGTATATAGTTACATTGTGTTAATTCTTTTATCTGCTTTTAACTAAAGTCTGACTCCTGTTCTCGAGTTCAAACGCGTTTCCTGAGTAGATTCGCTGAACAATAAATGAAATAAGGTATTTAAAAGGATGCAAAAACGATGGCAGATCGATTCAAACTGTAAACTGCTTGAGTTCAAAAAAACTGCATTACTCTGCTGCATTACATGAGCAGGAATTATTTTAAAAATACTAATATTTAAGTTATTTTGTTTCCCATGGAGGAAGGCTTTATACAAATATTACATTGCGTTGATTCCTTTATCTGCTATAATTGCCGTGTTGAACTGAAGTCTGACATGGCAGATCAATTCAATCTGAAAACTGCTTGAGATTAGAAAAAACAGCATTACTCTCCTCATTGTACTTTAGCAGGAATTATTTAAGAAATACTAATATTTAAGTTATTTTATTTCACATGAAGAAAGGCTTTATACACACACACACACATACATATATATATATATATACATATACATATATATATATATATATACACACACATACATATCTATCTATACACACATTTATATAGTAAATAAATGTATAAAGGGCTCCATATATATGCAGTGTAACTGCAGTCTGTTTAGAAAGTGGTAAGACTATATTAATAATGCTTAATTACATCTTTAAAATAGAAATAAAACAAAGTATTCACATTAGTGAAAACTGACCGTTAAAAGCCAAGGTTGTAATTAAACCGTAAACATTTTTATAAACTAATTGCAATTTTCAACACTTTGGGGATCAAAAAGCATTGTTATTTATTTTTTGGTATTTCGTTACAACACCGATGATCCCTCATGATGAAAAAACTCCATGTATGTTCCCTAGATGCCATTTTGTGCACTAACCAAGTATTGCAACACTTCTGTAATCAATTAATTATTTACTCATGTTTATTACCAATGTAAATGTTGTTTATTTTAGATTAATATTTAATATTCATTATTATTCTTTGATATTTCAGACCACTCACTGTTCAGCTGAATCATCAATAACCTCCAGTCTCTGCGTCAACTGACTCTTGTGTTCTTTAAAACATTAAATCTCACTAGTGACTTGTTAAATACCATTCATTCTCGTCAGTGACATGTTAACTCATGTTAAGGCCCCGTCCACACGGAGACGCGGATCACTGCATCCGCACACATTTCTTATCGGATTGGCGTTCCGTCCACACTGATCCGGCGATTTGGGAGACTGAATCCGCTCTCTTTTGATACCGGGTCCTAAAGTGGATAGATCTGAATCCGACACCCTTGCGGACTCGTGTGGACGGCCAATCCGTATATTTTTTTGTTTACCGATGATGTCATCACATCACGTGTCGGCTGCGTCACAGTAACAGCAACAGTGTTGCCAGATTGTACTGAAGATTCCAGCGCAGCTACAGCTTAAAACCCTCCAATTTAAAAAAATACCAGCCCAAAGTGCGTACTCTTATAAATAATGAAAAATATTGAGCGATTTTATGCATCAAAAACCATCCCAAATTTGATCAACCAGCCCAATGCATTTTTTCCCGATCGGACGTGACAAAAAGGTAACTAGCAATCTGGCAACACTGAACAGCAACAACAATGCGCATGCTCAAGGTCGTCTTCTCTGTGTATAGTGTATTATCTGTGGCAGAATTACAGCGCCCCATACTGGTCTGGCATATAAACTACACCGGATTCAGTCGGTTTCAGTGGTATCGTGTGGACGCTGATATTTTTTTTTGAACGAGGAAAAAAAAGATTGGATAGGGAACGCGCCGGCATCGTGTGGACGTGGCCTAAATCTCACAAGCGACCTACGAATTAACAAATCTCACTAGCGACATGTTAGTTCACAATAAATGTCAATAGCGCCTTGTTAATTAACGTTAAATCTTGCTAGCAACATGCTAGATCACGCAAATTCTCACTAGTGACATGCTAGATCATGCTAAATCTTGATAGCAACTTGTTAATTAACAATAAATCTTGCTACCAATATGCTAATTCAGCTAATTCTTGCCAGCAACATGCTTATTTATGTTAAATGTTGCTAATGACTTCGGAATTCATACTAAATCTTGCTATCAACAAGATAATTAACATTAAATCTTGCTAGCAAAATTGATCATTAATTGATTAAAGATTAAATTATGATCAAAGAACATAACGACACCTTAGTAACTGCCTAGAAACAACGCAAAGCAATAACTAACAAGTGTATATATGCTCAAGATCTAATTCTTTCCATCTATCTATCTGTAAACTTAAACAACTTGTTAAGCTTTTACAAATAAATTTAACTTTCACAATAGGCTTTCTCAAGCCAACTGAAGTTTATATCATAAACTTCCTCTATCTAGTTATTATTATTATTCTTCTTACCTAAAATTCTCAATGCATCTCCTCCTAGAGCTTTAAAGCTACAACCACTAAACTCTGCTCAGACTTCAGACCTGTTCTGACTTGAGTTGCTATCCCTTTTCAGACTGATCAGACTTATGATTTTTGATAAAACTGAAGATTAAAGTCATAAAATCTCCATAGACTTTCACTAATGAAGTGAAAACTGAATTTTAGATAGAGCGTCCACTCCATCTATTGGTAACATCACAACATTACACCTGATATATAATACATTTCAAAACAGTATGTGTGAACATGTCCATTCCAATGGGCATGCATTTTATTTTTTTAAATCCTGAAAAAAAACTTGCAGGTCTACAATCGATTTTTTACTTTAATTAGTAAGTTAAATCTCTCTATTTTACATTCATAATATCACAAAATTACACCCCTGTCAGTGAGAGCACTGAAGTTTGAACGAATCAGAGCGCTGCAATTCAAAGCCTCAAAGCTTTTCAAAGACGCCATTACTGCTGGAGAGAGAGATCATAATCTCCTAAAATAGATTTATGTGAGAGAGTTTATGATCAAACGGAAATTGTTTCCGATTATCAAGTAACCACTGCAGCGTGTTTCCTTGAAGATTTATGCACTTATATGGCCAAATTCTGACTCTCATTCGTCTTTACTCGGCAAAGGATTTTCGCTGTTGAGCACTATGATACTATAGGAAAGGTAAGTGAAGTTTAAACGCGCGTCCTCCTGGACTCGCGCCAAAGCATAACCGTCTAATCGCCTAAGTTTATTTATAGCGCTCATTTATGTACTTTATTGCCGAATTCTGACTCTCGCTCGTGTTTGCACGGGGAAGACACATGTAAACGGCTTCCCTGAGCAGAGCGCGCTGACTCTCTTCAAATGCAGCGTCTAACAGTCAAAGTTATTTATAACTAATTCTCGAGTATATAGTTACATTGTGTTAATTCTTTTATCTGCTTTTAACTAAAGTCTGACTCCTGTTCTCGAGTTCAAACGCGTTTCCTGAGTAGATTCGCTGAACAATAAATGAAATAAGGTATTTAAAAGGATGCAAAAACGATGGCAGATCGATTCAAACTGTAAACTGCTTGAGTTCAAAAAAACTGCATTACTCTGCTGCATTACATGAGCAGGAATTATTTTAAAAATACTAATATTTAAGTTATTTTGTTTCCCATGGAGGAAGGCTTTATACAAATATTACATTGCGTTGATTCCTTTATCTGCTATAATTGCCGTGTTGAACTGAAGTCTGACATGGCAGATCAATTCAATCTGAAAACTGCTTGAGATTAGAAAAAACAGCATTACTCTCCTCATTGTACTTTAGCAGGAATTATTTAAGAAATACTAATATTTAAGTTATTTTATTTCACATGAAGAAAGGCTTTATACACACACACACACATACATATATATATATATATACATATACATATATATATATATATATATACACACACATACATATCTATCTATACACACATTTATATAGTAAATAAATGTATAAAGGGCTCCATATATATGCAGTGTAACTGCAGTCTGTTTAGAAAGTGGTAAGACTATATTAATAATGCTTAATTACATCTTTAAAATAGAAATAAAACAACCTGATATATAATACATTTCAAAACAGTATGTGTGAACATGTCCATTCCAATGGGCATGCATTTTATTTTTTTAAATCCTGAAAAAAAACTTGCAGGTCTACAATCGATTTTTTACTTTAATTAGTAAGTTAAATCTCTCTATTTTACATTCATAATATCACAAAATTACACCCCTGTCAGTGAGAGCACTGAAGTTTGAACGAATCAGAGCGCTGCAATTCAAAGCCTCAAAGCTTTTCAAAGACGCCATTACTGCTGGAGAGAGAGATCATAATCTCCTAAAATAGATTTATGTGAGAGAGTTTATGATCAAACGGAAATTGTTTCCGATTATCAAGTAACCACTGCAGCGTGTTTCCTTGAAGATTTATGCACTTATATGGCCAAATTCTGACTCTCATTCGTCTTTACTCGGCAAAGGATTTTCGCTGTTGAGCACTATGATACTATAGGAAAGGTAAGTGAAGTTTAAACGCGCGTCCTCCTGGACTCGCGCCAAAGCATAACCGTCTAATCGCCTAAGTTTATTTATAGCGCTCATTTATGTACTTTATTGCCGAATTCTGACTCTCGCTCGTGTTTGCACGGGGAAGACACATGTAAACGGCTTCCCTGAGCAGAGCGCGCTGACTCTCTTCAAATGCAGCGTCTAACAGTCAAAGTTATTTATAACTAATTCTCGAGTATATAGTTACATTGTGTTAATTCTTTTATCTGCTTTTAACTAAAGTCTGACTCCTGTTCTCGAGTTCAAACGCGTTTCCTGAGTAGATTCGCTGAACAATAAATGAAATAAGGTATTTAAAAGGATGCAAAAACGATGGCAGATCGATTCAAACTGTAAACTGCTTGAGTTCAAAAAAACTGCATTACTCTGCTGCATTACATGAGCAGGAATTATTTTAAAAATACTAATATTTAAGTTATTTTGTTTCCCATGGAGGAAGGCTTTATACAAATATTACATTGCGTTGATTCATTTATCTGCTATAATTGCCGTGTTGAACTGAAGTCTGACATGGCAGATCAATTCAATCTGAAAACTGCTTGAGATTAGAAAAAACAGCATTACTCTCCTCATTGTACTTTAGCAGGAATTATTTAAGAAATACTAATATTTAAGTTATTTTATTTCACATGAAGAAAGGCTTTATACACACACACACACATACATATATATATATATATATACATATACATATATATATATATATATATATATATACACACACATACATATCTATCTATACACACATTTATATAGTAAATAAATGTATAAAGGGCTCCATATATATGCAGTGTAACTGCAGTCTGTTTAGAAAGTGGTAAGACTATATTAATAATGCTTAATTACATCTTTAAAATAGAAATAAAACAAAGTATTCACATTAGTGAAAACTGACCGTTAAAAGCCAAGGTTGTAATTAAACCGTAAACATTTTTATAAACTAATTGCAATTTTCAACACTTTGGGGATCAAAAAGCATTGTTATTTATTTTTTGGTATTTCGTTACAACACCGATGATCCCTCATGATGAAAAAACTCCATGTATGTTCCCTAGATGCCATTTTGTGCACTAACCAAGTATTGCAACACTTCTGTAATCAATTAATTATTTACTCATGTTTATTACCAATGTAAATGTTGTTTATTTTAGATTAATATTTAATATTCATTATTATTCTTTGATATTTCAGACCACTCACTGTTCAGCTGAATCATCAATAACCTCCAGTCTCTGCGTCAACTGACTCTTGTGTTCTTTAAAACATTAAATCTCACTAGTGACTTGTTAAATAACATTCATTCTCGTCAGTGACATGTTAACTCATGTTAAGGCCCCGTCCACACGGAGACGCGGATCACTGCATCCGCACACATTTCTTATCGGATTGGCGTTCCGTCCACACTGATCCGGCGATTTGGGAGACTGAATCCGCTCTCTTTTGATACCGGGTCCTAAAGTGGATAGATCTGAATCCGACACCCTTGCGGACTCGTGTGGACGGCCAATCCGTATATTTTTTTGTTTACCGATGATGTCATCACATCACGTGTCGGCTGCGTCACAGTAACAGCAACAGTGTTGCCAGATTGTACTGAAGATTCCAGCGCAGCTACAGCTTAAAACCCTCCAATTTAAAAAAATACCAGCCCAAAGTGCGTACTCTTATAAATAATGAAAAATATTGAGCGATTTTATGCATCAAAAACCATCCCAAATTTGATCAACCAGCCCAATGCATTTTTTCCCGATCGGACGTGACAAAAAGGTAACTAGCAATCTGGCAACACTGAACAGCAACAACAATGCGCATGCTCAAGGTCGTCTTCTCTGTGTATAGTGTATTATCTGTGGCAGAATTACAGCGCCCCATACTGGTCTGGCATATAAACTACACCGGATTCAGTCGGTTTCAGTGGTATCGTGTGGACGCTGATATTTTTTTTTGAACGAGGAAAAAAAAGATCGGATAGGGAACGCGCCGGCATCGTGTGGACGTGGCCTAAATCTCACAAGCGACCTACGAATTAACAAATCTCACTAGCGACATGTTAGTTCACAATAAATGTCAATAGCGTCTTGTTAATTAACGTTAAATCTTGCTAGCAACATGCTAGATCACGCAAATTCTCACTAGTGACATGCTAGATCATGCTAAATCTTGATAGCAACTTGTTAATTAACAATAAATCTTGCTACCAATATGCTAATTCAGCTAATTCTTGCCAGCAACATGCTTATTTATGTTAAATGTTGCTAATGACTTCGGAATTCATACTAAATCTTGCTATCAACAAGATAATTAACATTAAATCTTGCTAGCAAAATTGATCATTAATTGATTAAAGATTAAATTATGATCAAAGAACATAACGACACCTTAGTAACTGCCTAGAAACAACGCAAAGCAATAACTAACAAGTGTATATATGCTCAAGATCTAATTCTTTCCATCTATCTATCTGTAAACTTAAACAACTTGTTAAGCTTTTACAAATAAATTTAACTTTCACAATAGGCTTTCTCAAGCCAACTGAAGTTTATATCATAAACTTCCTCTATCTAGTTATTATTATTATTCTTCTTACCTAAAATTCTCAATGCATCTCCTCCTAGAGCTTTAAAGCTACAACCACTAAACTCTGCTCAGACTTCAGACCTGTTCTGACTTGAGTTGCTATCCCTTTTCAGACTGATCAGACTTATGATTTTTGATAAAACTGAAGATTAAAGTCATAAAATCTCCATAGACTTTCACTAATGAAGTGAAAACTGAATTTTAGATAGAGCGTCCACTCCATCTGTTGGTAACATCACAACATTACACCTGATATATAATACATTTCAATACAGTATGTGTGAACATGTCCATTCCAATGGGCATGCATTTTATTTTTTTAAATCCTGAAAAAAAACTTGCAGGTCTACAATCGATTTTTTACTTTAATTAGTAAGTTAAATCTCTCTATTTTACATTCATAATATCACAAAATTACACCCCTGTCAGTGAGAGCACTGAAGTTTGAACGAATCAGAGCGCTGCAATTCAAAGCCTCAAAGCTTTTCAAAGACGCCATTACTGCTGGAGAGAGAGATCATAATCTCCTAAAATAGATTTATGTGAGAGAGTTTATGATCAAACGGAAATTGTTTCCGATTATCAAGTAACCACTGCAGCGTGTTTCCTTGAAGATTTATGCACTTATATGGCCAAATTCTGACTCTCATTCGTCTTTACTCGGCAAAGGATTTTCGCTGTTGAGCACTATGATACTATAGGAAAGGTAAGTGAAGTTTAAACGCGCGTCCTCCTGGACTCGCGCCAAAGCATAACCGTCTAATCGCCTAAGTTTATTTATAGCGCTCATTTATGTACTTTATTGCCGAATTCTGACTCTCGCTCGTGTTTGCACGGGGAAGACACATGTAAACGGCTTCCCTGAGCAGAGCGCGCTGACTCTCTTCAAATGCAGCGTCTAACAGTCAAAGTTATTTATAACTAATTCTCGAGTATATAGTTACATTGTGTTAATTCTTTTATCTGCTTTTAACTAAAGTCTGACTCCTGTTCTCGAGTTCAAACGCGTTTCCTGAGCAGATTCGCTGATAGATCGATGTTTTGTGAACACTTAAACAATAAATGAAATAAGGTATTTAAAAGGATGCAAAAACGATGGCAGATCGCTTCAAACTGTAAACTGCTTGAGTTCAAAAAAACTGCATTACTCTGCTGCATTACATGAGCAGGAATTATTTTAAAAATACTAATATTTAAGTTATTTTGTTTCCCATGGAGGAAGGCTTTATACAAATATTACATTGCGTTGATTCATTTATCTGCTATAATTGCCGTGTTGAACTGAAGTCTGACATGGCAGATCAATTCAATCTGAAAACTGCTTGAGATTAGAAAAAACAGCATTACTCTCCTCATTGTACTTTAGCAGGAATTATTTAAGAAATACTAATATTTAAGTTATTTTATTTCACATGAAGAAAGGCTTTATACACACACACACACATACATATATATATATATATACATATACATATATATATATATATACACACACATACATATCTATCTATACACACATTTATATAGTAAATAAATGTATAAAGGGCTCCATATATATGCAGTGTAACTGCAGTCTGTTTAGAAAGTGGTAAGACTATATTAATAATGCTTAATTACATCTTTAAAATAGAAATAAAACAAAGTATTCACATTAGTGAAAACTGACCGTTAAAAGCCAAGGTTGTAATTAAACCGTAAACATTTTTATAAACTAATTGCAATTTTCAACACTTTGGGGATCAAAAAGCATTGTTATTTATTTTTTGGTATTTCGTTACAACACCGATGATCCCTCATGATGAAAAAACTCCATGTATGTTCCCTAGATGCCATTTTGTGCACTAACCAAGTATTGCAACACTTCTGTAATCAATTAATTATTTACTCATGTTTATTACCAATGTAAATGTTGTTTATTTTAGATTAATATTTAATATTCATTATTATTCTTTGATATTTCAGACCACTCACTGTTCAGCTGAATCATCAATAACCTCCAGTCTCTGCGTCAACTGACTCTTGTGTTCTTTAAAACATTAAATCTCACTAGTGACTTGTTAAATAACATTCATTCTCGTCAGTGACATGTTAACTCATGTTAAGGCCCCGTCCACACGGAGACGCGGATCACTGCATCCGCACACATTTCTTATCGGATTGGCGTTCCGTCCACACTGATCCGGCGATTTGGGAGACTGAATCCGCTCTCTTTTGATACCGGGTCCTAAAGTGGATAGATCTGAATCCGACACCCTTGCGGACTCGTGTGGACGGCCAATCCGTATATTTTTTTGTTTACCGATGATGTCATCACATCACGTGTCGGCTGCGTCACAGTAACAGCAACAGTGTTGCCAGATTGTACTGAAGATTCCAGCGCAGCTACAGCTTAAAACCCTCCAATTTAAAAAAATACCAGCCCAAAGTGCGTACTCTTATAAATAATGAAAAATATTGAGCGATTTTATGCATCAAAAACCATCCCAAATTTGATCAACCAGCCCAATGCATTTTTTCCCGATCGGACGTGACAAAAAGGTAACTAGCAATCTGGCAACACTGAACAGCAACAACAATGCGCATGCTCAAGGTCGTCTTCTCTGTGTATAGTGTATTATCTGTGGCAGAATTACAGCGCCCCATACTGGTCTGGCATATAAACTACACCGGATTCAGTCGGTTTCAGTGGTATCGTGTGGACGCTGATATTTTTTTTTGAACGAGGAAAAAAAAGATCGGATAGGGAACGCGCCGGCATCGTGTGGACGTGGCCTAAATCTCACAAGCGACCTACGAATTAACAAATCTCACTAGCGACATGTTAGTTCACAATAAATGTCAATAGCGTCTTGTTAATTAACGTTAAATCTTGCTAGCAACATGCTAGATCACGCAAATTCTCACTAGTGACATGCTAGATCATGCTAAATCTTGATAGCAACTTGTTAATTAACAATAAATCTTGCTACCAATATGCTAATTCAGCTAATTCTTGCCAGCAACATGCTTATTTATGTTAAATGTTGCTAATGACTTCGGAATTCATACTAAATCTTGCTATCAACAAGATAATTAACATTAAATCTTGCTAGCAAAATTGATCATTAATTGATTAAAGATTAAATTATGATCAAAGAACATAACGACACCTTAGTAACTGCCTAGAAACAACGCAAAGCAATAACTAACAAGTGTATATATGCTCAAGATCTAATTCTTTCCATCTATCTATCTGTAAACTTAAACAACTTGTTAAGCTTTTACAAATAAATTTAACTTTCACAATAGGCTTTCTCAAGCCAACTGAAGTTTATATCATAAATTATTATTATTCTTCTTACCTAAAATTCTCAATGCATCTCCTCCTAGAGCTTTAAAGCTACAACCACTAAACTCTGCTCAGACTTCAGACCTGTTCTGACTTGAGTTGCTATCCCTTTTCAGACTGATCAGACTTATGATTTTTGATAAAACTGAAGATTAAAGTCATAAAATCTCCATAGACTTTCACTAATGAAGTGAAAACTGAATTTTAGATAGAGCGTCCACTCCATCTATTGGTAACATCACAACATTACACCTGATATATAATACATTTCAAAACAGTATGTGTGAACATGTCCATTCCAATGGGCATGCATTTTATTTTTTTAAATCCTGAAAAAAAACTTGCAGGTCTACAATCGATTTTTTACTTTAATTAGTAAGTTAAATCTCTCTATTTTACATTCATAATATCACAAAATTACACCCCTGTCAGTGAGAGCACTGAAGTTTGAACGAATCAGAGCGCTGCAATTCAAAGCCTCAAAGCTTTTCAAAGACGCCATTACTGCTGGAGAGAGAGATCATAATCTCCTAAAATAGATTTATGTGAGAGAGTTTATGATCAAACGGAAATTGTTTCCGATTATCAAGTAACCACTGCAGCGTGTTTCCTTGAAGATTTATGCACTTATATGGCCAAATTCTGACTCTCATTCGTCTTTACTCGGCAAAGGATTTTCGCTGTTGAGCACTATGATACTATAGGAAAGGTAAGTGAAGTTTAAACGCGCGTCCTCCTGGACTCGCGCCAAAGCATAACCGTCTAATCGCCTAAGTTTATTTATAGCGCTCATTTATGTACTTTATTGCCGAATTCTGACTCTCGCTCGTGTTTGCACGGGGAAGACACATGTAAACGGCTTCCCTGAGCAGAGCGCGCTGACTCTCTTCAAATGCAGCGTCTAACAGTCAAAGTTATTTATAACTAATTCTCGAGTATATAGTTACATTGTGTTAATTCTTTTATCTGCTTTTAACTAAAGTCTGACTCCTGTTCTCGAGTTCAAACGCGTTTCCTGAGTAGATTCGCTGAACAATAAATGAAATAAGGTATTTAAAAGGATGCAAAAACGATGGCAGATCGATTCAAACTGTAAACTGCTTGAGTTCAAAAAAACTGCATTACTCTGCTGCATTACATGAGCAGGAATTATTTTAAAAATACTAATATTTAAGTTATTTTGTTTCCCATGGAGGAAGGCTTTATACAAATATTACATTGCGTTGATTCCTTTATCTGCTATAATTGCCGTGTTGAACTGAAGTCTGACATGGCAGATCAATTCAATCTGAAAACTGCTTGAGATTAGAAAAAACAGCATTACTCTCCTCATTGTACTTTAGCAGGAATTATTTAAGAAATACTAATATTTAAGTTATTTTATTTCACATGAAGAAAGGCTTTATACACACACACACACATACATATATATATATATATACATATACATATATATATATATATACACACACATACATATCTATCTATACACACATTTATATAGTAAATAAATGTATAAAGGGCTCCATATATATGCAGTGTAACTGCAGTCTGTTTAGAAAGTGGTAAGACTATATTAATAATGCTTAATTACATCTTTAAAATAGAAATAAAACAAAGTATTCACATTAGTGAAAACTGACCGTTAAAAGCCAAGGTTGTAATTAAACCGTAAACATTTTTATAAACTAATTGCAATTTTCAACACTTTGGGGATCAAAAAGCATTGTTATTTATTTTTTGGTATTTCGTTACAACACCGATGATCCCTCATGATGAAAAAACTCCATGTATGTTCCCTAGATGCCATTTTGTGCACTAACCAAGTATTGCAACACTTCTGTAATCAATTAATTATTTACTCATGTTTATTACCAATGTAAATGTTGTTTATTTTAGATTAATATTTAATATTCATTATTATTCTTTGATATTTCAGACCACTCACTGTTCAGCTGAATCATCAATAACCTCCAGTCTCTGCGTCAACTGACTCTTGTGTTCTTTAAAACATTAAATCTCACTAGTGACTTGTTAAATACCATTCATTCTCGTCAGTGACATGTTAACTCATGTTAAGGCCCCGTCCACACGGAGACGCGGATCACTGCATCCGCACACATTTCTTATCGGATTGGCGTTCCGTCCACACTGATCCGGCGATTTGGGAGACTGAATCCGCTCTCTTTTGATACCGGGTCCTAAAGTGGATAGATCTGAATCCGACACCCTTGCGGACTCGTGTGGACGGCCAATCCGTATATTTTTTTGTTTACCGATGATGTCATCACATCACGTGTCGGCTGCGTCACAGTAACAGCAACAGTGTTGCCAGATTGTACTGAAGATTCCAGCGCAGCTACAGCTTAAAACCCTCCAATTTAAAAAAATACCAGCCCAAAGTGCGTACTCTTATAAATAATGAAAAATATTGAGCGATTTTATGCATCAAAAACCATCCCAAATTTGATCAACCAGCCCAATGCATTTTTTCCCGATCGGACGTGACAAAAAGGTAACTAGCAATCTGGCAACACTGAACAGCAACAACAATGCGCATGCTCAAGGTCGTCTTCTCTGTGTATAGTGTATTATCTGTGGCAGAATTACAGCGCCCCATACTGGTCTGGCATATAAACTACACCGGATTCAGTCGGTTTCAGTGGTATCGTGTGGACGCTGATATTTTTTTTTGAACGAGGAAAAAAAAGATTGGATAGGGAACGCGCCGGCATCGTGTGGACGTGGCCTAAATCTCACAAGCGACCTACGAATTAACAAATCTCACTAGCGACATGTTAGTTCACAATAAATGTCAATAGCGCCTTGTTAATTAACGTTAAATCTTGCTAGCAACATGCTAGATCACGCAAATTCTCACTAGTGACATGCTAGATCATGCTAAATCTTGATAGCAACTTGTTAATTAACAATAAATCTTGCTACCAATATGCTAATTCAGCTAATTCTTGCCAGCAACATGCTTATTTATGTTAAATGTTGCTAATGACTTCGGAATTCATACTAAATCTTGCTATCAACAAGATAATTAACATTAAATCTTGCTAGCAAAATTGATCATTAATTGATTAAAGATTAAATTATGATCAAAGAACATAACGACACCTTAGTAACTGCCTAGAAACAACGCAAAGCAATAACTAACAAGTGTATATATGCTCAAGATCTAATTCTTTCCATCTATCTATCTGTAAACTTAAACAACTTGTTAAGCTTTTACAAATAAATTTAACTTTCACAATAGGCTTTCTCAAGCCAACTGAAGTTTATATCATAAACTTCCTCTATCTAGTTAAGTTGGCTTGAGAAAGCCAACTTAGTGATATTGTATCTAAACTTATTATTATTATTATTATTATTATTATTCTTCTTACCTAAAATTCTCAGAGCATCTCCTCCTAGAGCTTTAAAGCTAAAACCACTAAACTCTGCTCAGACTTCAGACCTGTTCTGACTTGAGTTGCTATCCCTTTTCAGACTGATCAGACTTATGATTTTTGATAAAACTGAAGATTAAAGTCATAAAATCTCCATAGACTTTCACTAATGAAGTGAAAACTGAATTTTAGATAGAGCGTCCACTCCATCTGTTGGTAACATCACAACATTACACCTGATATATAATACATTTCAATACAGTATGTGTGAACATGTCCATTCCAATGGGCATGCATTTTATTTTTTTAAATCCTGAAAAAAAACTTGCAGGTCTACAATCGATTTTTTACTTTAATTAGTAAGTTAAATCTCTCTATTTTACATACATAATATCACAAAATTACACCCCTGTCAGTGAGAGCACTGAAGTTTGAACGAATCAGAGCGCTGCAATTCAAAGCCTCAAAGCTTTTCAAAGACGCCATTACTGCTGGAGAGAGAGATCATAATCTCCTAAAATAGATTTATGTGAGAGAGTTTATGATCAAACGGAAATTGTTTCCGATTATCAAGTAACCGCTGCAGCGTGTTTCCTTGAAGATTTATGTACTTATATGGCCAAATTCTGACTCTCATTCGTGTTTACTCGGTGAAGGTTTTCCCCCCGCTGATTACTATGGGAACGGCAACTCTCAATGAACTTCAAACGCGCGTCCTCGCGCACTCGCGTCAGTTTATTTATAACTTATGCCTGAGTAAATATTACATTGCCTTGATTCCTTTATCTGCTATAATTGCCGTGTTGAACTGAAGTCTGACATGGCAGATCGATTCAATCTGAAAACTGCTTGAGATTAGAAAAAAACAGCATTACTATCCCCATTGTAATTGTGCAGGAATGATTTAAGAAATACTAATATTTAAGTTATTTTATTTCACATGAAGAAAGGCTTTATACACACACACACACATATATATATATATATATATATATATATACACATACATATCTATCTATCTATCTATACACACATTTATATAGTAAATAAATGTATAAAGGGCTCCATATACATGTAGTGTAACTGCAGTCTGTTTTGAAAGTGGCAAGACTATATTAATAATGCTTAATTACATCTTTAAAATAGAAATAAAACAAAGTATTATTCACATTAGTGAAAACTGACCGTTAAAAGCCAAGGATGTAATTAAACCGTAAACATTTTTATAAACTAACTGCAATTTTCCAACACTTTGGGGATATAATGCTTAAAAGCATTGTTATTTATTTTTTGGTATTTCGTTACAACACCGATGATCCCTCTTGATGAAAAAACTCCATGTATGTACCCTAGATGCCATTTTGTGCACTAACCAAGTATTGCAACACTTCTGTAATCAATTAATAATTTACTCATGTTTATTATCAATGTAAATGTTGTTTATTTTAGATTTATATTTAATATTCATTATTATTCTTTGATATTTCAGACCACTCACTGTTCAGCTGAATCATCAATAACCTCCAGTCTCTGCGTCAACTGACTCTTGTGTTCTTTAAAACATTAAATCTCACTAGTGACTTGTTAAATAACATTCATTCTCGTCAGTGACATGTTAACTGATGTTAAATCTCACAAGCGACCTACGAATTAACAAATCTCACTAGCGACATGTTAGTTCACACTAAATGTCAATAGTGTCTTGTTAATTAACGTTAAATCTTGCTAGCAACATGCTAGATCACGCAAATTCTCACTAGTGACATGCTAGATCATGCTAAATCTTGATAGCAACTTGTTACTTAACAATAAATCTTGCTACCAATATGCTAATTCAGCTAATTCTTGCCAGCAACATGCTTATTTATGTTAAATGTTGCTAATGACTTCGGAATTCATACTAAATCTTGCTATCAACAAGATAATTAACATTAAATCTTGCTATCAAAATTGATCATCAATTGATTAAAGATTAAATTATGATCAAAGAACATAACGACACCTTAGTAACTGCCTAGAAACAACGCAAAGCAATAACTAACAAGTGTATATATGCTCAAGATCTAATTCTTTCCATCTATCTATCTGTAAAAAATCTCCATAGACTTTCACTAATGAAGTGAAAACTGAATTTTAGATAGAGCGTCCACCCCATCTGTTGGTGACATAACAACATTACACCTGATATATAATACATTTCAATACAGTATGTGTGAACATGTCCATTCCAATGGGCATGCATTTTATTTTTTTAAATACTGAAAAAAAACTTGCAGGTCTACAATCGATTTTTTACTTTAATTAGTAAGTTAAATCTCTCTATTTTACATACATGATATCACAAAATTGCACCCCTGTCAGTGAGAGCACTGACGTTTGAACGAATCAGAGCGCTGCAATTCAAAGTCTCAAAGCTTTTCAAAGCCGCCATTATTGCTGGAGAGAGAGATCATAATCTCCTAAAATAGATTTATGTGAGAGAGTTTATGATCAAACGGAAATTGTTTCCGATTATCAAGTAACCACTGCAGTGTGTTTGCTTGAAGATTTATGCACTTATATGGCCAAATTGTGACTCTCATTCGTGTTTACTCGGTGAAGGTTTTCCCCCCGCTGAGTAGATTACTATGGGAACGGCAACTCTCAATGAAGTTCAAACGCGCGTCCTCGCGCACTCACGTCAGTTTATTTATAACTTATGCCTGAGTAAATATTACATTGCCTTGATTCCTTTATCTGCTATAATTGCCGTGTTGAACTGAAGTCTGACATGACAGATCGATTCAATCTGAAAACTGCTTGAGATTAGAAAAAACAGCATTACTATCCCCATTGTAATTGTGCAGGAATGATTTAAGAAATACTAATATTTAAGTTATTTTATTTCACATGAAGAAAGGCTTTATACACACACACACACACATATATACATATATATACATACATATACATATATATATATATATATATATATATATACACATACATATCTATACACACATTTATATAGTAAATAAATGTATAAAGGGCTCCATATATATGCAGTGAAACTGCAGTCTGTTTAGAAAGTGGTAAGACTATATTAATAATGCTTAATTACATCTTTAAAATAGAAATAAAACAAAGTATTATTCACATTAGTGAAAACTGACCGTTAAAAGCCAAGGATGTAATTAAACCGTAAACATTTTTATAAACTAATTGCAATTTTCAACACTTTGGGGATCAAAAAGCATTGTTATTTATTTTTTGGTATTTCGTTACAACACCGATGATCCCTCATGATGAAAAAACTCCATGTATGTTCCCTAGATGCCTTTTTGTGCACTAACCAAGTATTGCAACACTTCTGTAATCAATTAATAATTTACTCATGTTTATTACCAATGTAAATGTTGTTTATTTTAGATTTATATTTAATATTCATTATTATTCTTTGATATTTCAGACCACTCACTGTTCAGCTGAATCATCAATAACCTCCAGTCTCTGCGTCAACTGACTCTTGTGTTCTTTAAAACATTAAATCTCACTAGTGACTTGTTAAATAACATTCATTCTCGTCAGTGACATGCTAACTCATGTTAAATCTCACAAGCGACCTACGAATTAACAAATCTCACTAGCGACATGTTAGTTCACACTAAATGTCAATAGCGTCTTGTTAATTAACGTTAAATCTTGCTAGCAACATGCTAGATCACGCAAATTCTCACTAGTGACATGCTAGATCATGCTAAATCTTGATAGCAACTTGTTAATTAACAATAAATCTTGCTACCAATATGCTAATTCAGCGAATTCTTGCCAGCAACATGCTTATTTATGTTAAATGTTGCTAATGACTTCGGAATTCATTCTAAATCTTGCTAGCAACAAGATAATTAACATTAAATCTTGCTAGCAAAATTGATCATCAATTGATTAAAGATTAAATTATGATCAAAGAACATAACGACACCTTAGTAACTGCCTAGAAACAACGCAAGGCAATAACTAACAAGTGTATATATGCTCAAGATCTAATTCTTTCCATCTATCTATCTGTAAACTTAAACAACTTTTTAAGCTTTTACAAATAAATTTATTATTCTTCTTACCTAAAATTCTCAATGCATCTCCTCCTAGAGCTTTAAAGCTACAACCACTAAACTCTGCTCAGACTTCAGACCTGTTCTGACTTGAGTTGCTATCCCTTTTCAGACTGATCAGACTTATGATTTTTGATAAAACTGAAGATTAAAGTCATAAAATCTCCATAGACTTTCACTAATGAAGTGAAAACTGAATTTTAGATAGAGCGTCCACTCCATCTATTGGTAACATCACAACATTACACCTGATATATAATACATTTCAAAACAGTATGTGTGAACATGTCCATTCCAATGGGCATGCATTTTATTTTTTTAAATCCTGAAAAAAAACTTGCAGGTCTACAATCGATTTTTTACTTTAATTAGTAAGTTAAATCTCTCTATTTTACATTCATAATATCACAAAATTACACCCCTGTCAGTGAGAGCACTGAAGTTTGAACGAATCAGAGCGCTGCAATTCAAAGCCTCAAAGCTTTTCAAAGACGCCATTACTGCTGGAGAGAGAGATCATAATCTCCTAAAATAGATTTATGTGAGAGAGTTTATGATCAAACGGAAATTGTTTCCGATTATCAAGTAACCACTGCAGCGTGTTTCCTTGAAGATTTATGCACTTATATGGCCAAATTCTGACTCTCATTCGTCTTTACTCGGCAAAGGATTTTCGCTGTTGAGCACTATGATACTATAGGAAAGGTAAGTGAAGTTTAAACGCGCGTCCTCCTGGACTCGCGCCAAAGCATAACCGTCTAATCGCCTAAGTTTATTTATAGCGCTCATTTATGTACTTTATTGCCGAATTCTGACTCTCGCTCGTGTTTGCACGGGGAAGACACATGTAAACGGCTTCCCTGAGCAGAGCGCGCTGACTCTCTTCAAATGCAGCGTCTAACAGTCAAAGTTATTTATAACTAATTCTCGAGTATATAGTTACATTGTGTTAATTCTTTTATCTGCTTTTAACTAAAGTCTGACTCCTGTTCTCGAGTTCAAACGCGTTTCCTGAGTAGATTCGCTGAACAATAAATGAAATAAGGTATTTAAAAGGATGCAAAAACGATGGCAGATCGATTCAAACTGTAAACTGCTTGAGTTCAAAAAAACTGCATTACTCTGCTGCATTACATGAGCAGGAATTATTTTAAAAATACTAATATTTAAGTTATTTTGTTTCCCATGGAGGAAGGCTTTATACAAATATTACATTGCGTTGATTCCTTTATCTGCTATAATTGCCGTGTTGAACTGAAGTCTGACATGGCAGATCAATTCAATCTGAAAACTGCTTGAGATTAGAAAAAACAGCATTACTCTCCTCATTGTACTTTAGCAGGAATTATTTAAGAAATACTAATATTTAAGTTATTTTATTTCACATGAAGAAAGGCTTTATACACACACACACACATACATATATATATATATACATATACATATATATATATATATATACACACACATACATATCTATCTATACACACATTTATATAGTAAATAAATGTATAAAGGGCTCCATATATATGCAGTGTAACTGCAGTCTGTTTAGAAAGTGGTAAGACTATATTAATAATGCTTAATTACATCTTTAAAATAGAAATAAAACAACCTGATATATAATACATTTCAAAACAGTATGTGTGAACATGTCCATTCCAATGGGCATGCATTTTATTTTTTTAAATCCTGAAAAAAAACTTGCAGGTCTACAATCGATTTTTTACTTTAATTAGTAAGTTAAATCTCTCTATTTTACATTCATAATATCACAAAATTACACCCCTGTCAGTGAGAGCACTGAAGTTTGAACGAATCAGAGCGCTGCAATTCAAAGCCTCAAAGCTTTTCAAAGACGCCATTACTGCTGGAGAGAGAGATCATAATCTCCTAAAATAGATTTATGTGAGAGAGTTTATGATCAAACGGAAATTGTTTCCGATTATCAAGTAACCACTGCAGCGTGTTTCCTTGAAGATTTATGCACTTATATGGCCAAATTCTGACTCTCATTCGTCTTTACTCGGCAAAGGATTTTCGCTGTTGAGCACTATGATACTATAGGAAAGGTAAGTGAAGTTTAAACGCGCGTCCTCCTGGACTCGCGCCAAAGCATAACCGTCTAATCGCCTAAGTTTATTTATAGCGCTCATTTATGTACTTTATTGCCGAATTCTGACTCTCGCTCGTGTTTGCACGGGGAAGACACATGTAAACGGCTTCCCTGAGCAGAGCGCGCTGACTCTCTTCAAATGCAGCGTCTAACAGTCAAAGTTATTTATAACTAATTCTCGAGTATATAGTTACATTGTGTTAATTCTTTTATCTGCTTTTAACTAAAGTCTGACTCCTGTTCTCGAGTTCAAACGCGTTTCCTGAGTAGATTCGCTGAACAATAAATGAAATAAGGTATTTAAAAGGATGCAAAAACGATGGCAGATCGATTCAAACTGTAAACTGCTTGAGTTCAAAAAAACTGCATTACTCTGCTGCATTACATGAGCAGGAATTATTTTAAAAATACTAATATTTAAGTTATTTTGTTTCCCATGGAGGAAGGCTTTATACAAATATTACATTGCGTTGATTCCTTTATCTGCTATAATTGCCGTGTTGAACTGAAGTCTGACATGGCAGATCAATTCAATCTGAAAACTGCTTGAGATTAGAAAAAACAGCATTACTCTCCTCATTGTACTTTAGCAGGAATTATTTAAGAAATACTAATATTTAAGTTATTTTATTTCACATGAAGAAAGGCTTTATACACACACACACACATACATATATATATATATATACATATACATATATATATATATATACACACACATACATATCTATCTATACACACATTTATATAGTAAATAAATGTATAAAGGGCTCCATATATATGCAGTGTAACTGCAGTCTGTTTAGAAAGTGGTAAGACTATATTAATAATGCTTAATTACATCTTTAAAATAGAAATAAAACAAAGTATTCACATTAGTGAAAACTGACCGTTAAAAGCCAAGGTTGTAATTAAACCGTAAACATTTTTATAAACTAATTGCAATTTTCAACACTTTGGGGATCAAAAAGCATTGTTATTTATTTTTTGGTATTTCGTTACAACACCGATGATCCCTCATGATGAAAAAACTCAATGTATGTTCCCTAGATGCCATTTTGTGCACTAACCAAGTATTGCAACACTTCTGTAATCAATTAATTATTTACTCATGTTTATTACCAATGTAAATGTTGTTTATTTTAGATTAATATTTAATATTCATTATTATTCTTTGATATTTCAGACCACTCACTGTTCAGCTGAATCATCAATAACCTCCAGTCTCTGCGTCAACTGACTCTTGTGTTCTTTAAAACATTAAATCTCACTAGTGACTTGTTAAATACCATTCATTCTCGTCAGTGACATGTTAACTCATGTTAAGGCCCCGTCCACACGGAGACGCGGATCACTGCATCCGCACACATTTCTTATCGGATTGGCGTTCCGTCCACACTGATCCGGCGATTTGGGAGACTGAATCCGCTCTCTTTTGATACCGGGTCCTAAAGTGGATAGATCTGAATCCGACACCCTTGCGGACTCGTGTGGACGGCCAATCCGTATATTTTTTTGTTTACCGATGATGTCATCACATCACGTGTCGGCTGCGTCACAGTAACAGCAACAGTGTTGCCAGATTGTACTGAAGATTCCAGCGCAGCTACAGCTTAAAACCCTCCAATTTAAAAAAATACCAGCCCAAAGTGCGTACTCTTATAAATAATGAAAAATATTGAGCGATTTTATGCATCAAAAACCATCCCAAATTTGATCAACCAGCCCAATGCATTTTTTCCCGATCGGACGTGACAAAAAGGTAACTAGCAATCTGGCAACACTGAACAGCAACAACAATGCGCATGCTCAAGGTCGTCTTCTCTGTGTATAGTGTATTATCTGTGGCAGAATTACAGCGCCCCATACTGGTCTGGCATATAAACTACACCGGATTCAGTCGGTTTCAGTGGTATCGTGTGGACGCTGATATTTTTTTTTGAACGAGGAAAAAAAAGATTGGATAGGGAACGCGCCGGCATCGTGTGGACGTGGCCTAAATCTCACAAGCGACCTACGAATTAACAAATCTCACTAGCGACATGTTAGTTCACAATAAATGTCAATAGCGCCTTGTTAATTAACGTTAAATCTTGCTAGCAACATGCTAGATCACGCAAATTCTCACTAGTGACATGCTAGATCATGCTAAATCTTGATAGCAACTTGTTAATTAACAATAAATCTTGCTACCAATATGCTAATTCAGCTAATTCTTGCCAGCAACATGCTTATTTATGTTAAATGTTGCTAATGACTTCGGAATTCATACTAAATCTTGCTATCAACAAGATAATTAACATTAAATCTTGCTAGCAAAATTGATCATTAATTGATTAAAGATTAAATTATGATCAAAGAACATAACGACACCTTAGTAACTGCCTAGAAACAACGCAAAGCAATAACTAACAAGTGTATATATGCTCAAGATCTAATTCTTTCCATCTATCTATCTGTAAACTTAAACAACTTGTTAAGCTTTTACAAATAAATTTAACTTTCACAATAGGCTTTCTCAAGCCAACTGAAGTTTATATCATAAACTTCCTCTATCTAGTTAAGTTGGCTTGAGAAAGCCAACTTAGTGATATTGTATCTAAACTTATTATTAAGTTGGCTTGAGAAAGCCAACTTAGTGATATTGTATCTAAACTTATTATTATTATTATTATTATTATTATTATTAAGTTGGCTTGAGAAAGCCAACTTAGTGATATTGTATCTAAACTTATTATTATTATTATTATTATTATTATTATTATTATTATTATTCTTACCTAAAATTCTCAATGCATCTCCTCCTAGAGCTTTAAAGCTACAACCACTAAACTCTGCTCAGACTTCAGACCTGTTCTGACTTGAGTTGCTATCCCTTTTCAGACTGATCAGACTTATGATTTTTGATAAAACTGAAGATTAAAGTCATAAAATCTCCATAGACTTTCACTAATGAAGTGAAAACTGAATTTTAGATAGAGCGTCCACTCCATCTGTTGGTAACATCACAACATTACACCTGATATATAATACATTTCAATACAGTATGTGTGAACATGTCCATTCCAATGGGCATGCATTTTATTTTTTTAAATCCTGAAAAAAAACTTGCAGGTCTACAATCGATTTTTTACTTTAATTAGTAAGTTAAATCTCTCTATTTTACATTCATAATATCACAAAATTACACCCCTGTCAGTGAGAGCACTGAAGTTTGAACGAATCAGAGCGCTGCAATTCAAAGCCTCAAAGCTTTTCAAAGACGCCATTACTGCCGGAGAGAGAGATCATAATCTCCTAAAATAGATTTATGTGAGAGAGTTTATGATCAAACGGAAATTGTTTCCGATTATCAAGTAACCACTGCAGTGTGTTTGCTTGAAGATTTATGCACTTATATGGCCAAATTGTGACTCTCATTCGTGTTTACTCGGTGAAGGCTTTCCCCCCGCTGATTACTATGGAAACGGCAACTCTCAATGAAGTTCAAACGCGCGTCCTCGCGCACTCGCGTCAGTTTATTTATAACTTATTCCTGAGTAAATATTACATTGCCTTGATTCCTTTATCTGCTATAATTGCCGTGTTGAACTGAAGTCTGACATGGCAGATCGATTCAATCTGAAAACTGCTTGAGATTAGAAAAAACAGCATTACTATCCCCATTGTAATTGTGCAGGAATGATTTAAGAAATACTAATATTTAAGTTATTTTATTTCACATGAAGAAAGGCTTTATACACACACACACACACACATATATACATATATATATATATATATACATATCTATCTATACACACATTTATATAGTAAATAAATGTATAAAGGGCTCCATATATATGCAGTGGAACTGCAGTCTGTTTAGAAAGTGGTAAGACTATATTAATAATGCTTAATTACATCTTTAAAATAGAAATAAAACAAAGTATTCACATGAGTGAAAACTGACCGTTAAAAGCCAAGGATGTAATTAAACCGTAAACATTTTTATAAACTAATTGCAATTTTCAACACTTTGGGGATCAAAAAGCATTGTTATTTATTTTTTGGTATTTCGTTACAACACTGATGATCCCTCATGATGAAAAAACTCCATGTATGTACCCTAGATGCCAATTTGTGCACTAACCAAGTATTGCAACACTTCTGTAATCAATTAATTATTTACTCATGTTTATTACCAATGTAAATGTTGTTTATTTTAGATTTATATTTAATATTCATTATTATTCTTTGATATTTCAGACCACTCACTGTTCAGCTGAATCATCAATAACCTCCAGTCTCTGCGTCAACTGACTCTTGTGTTCTTTAAAACATTAAATCTCACTAGTGACTTGTTAAATAACATTCATTCTCGTCAGTGACATGTTAACTCATGTTAAATCTCACAAGCGACCTACGAATTAACAAATCTCACTAGCGAGATGTTAGTTCACACTAAATGTCAATAGCGTCTTGTTAATTAACGTTAAATCTTGCTAGCAACATGCTAGATCACGCAAATTCTCACTAGTGACATGCTAGATCATGCTAAATCTTGATAGCAACTTGTTAATTAACAATAAATCTTGCTACCAATATGCTAATTCAGCGAATTCTTGCCAGCAGCATGCTTATTTATGTTAAATGTTGCTAATGACTTCGGAATTCATTCTAAATCTTGCTAGCAACAAGATAATTAACATTAAATCTTGCTAGCAAAATTGATCATCAATTGATTAAAGATTAAATTATGATCAAAGAACATAACGACACCTTAGTAACTGCCTAGAAACAACGCAAGGCAATAACTAACAAGTGTATACAGTTTTATGCAAAAGTTTAGGCACCTTTCTGAGGCTGCATGGTAATCTGCTCAATCTTTTTAAGTAAAGATCCTAGTGATATGCCATTCATTTTCTAGAGAAAGCTTGATAAAGCAATGTTTTTCAGACCAAAATACTTAGTGTAGCAGTATTTAGTTGTATGAAATAAAATACAATGTGACAAATAGGCGGTGCAAAAGTTTGGCCACCCTTTCAATTGTGTTGATTTGAATACCTGTAGTCACTTAATGCTGATTGTTTGCAACACAAAATTGATGTTATTGGCTCAATGAACATTAGACTGGAAACACAGGTGCAACCAATCATGAAAAAGGATATTTAAGTTTGCTAATTGCCAGTTGTGCTTCTCTTCGATTCTCTACTGGAAAGTAGCAACATGGGAACCTCAAAAGAACTCCCCAATGACTTAAAAACTAGGATAATTCATCAGTGTGAGTTAGGAGAAGCATGTTAAAAGTTATCACAAAGGTTTAAGGTCCCTGTCTCCAGTCAGAAATATAGTTAGAAAATGGAAGGCAACAGGAACAGTCCATGTGAAGGAAAGATGTGGCAGGCCAAGAAAGATATCTGAAAGGCAAAGGCGAAGTATGGTTAGAATGGTCAAATACAATTTACAGACCACCTCCAAAGATCTCCAAGAACATCTCGCTGCTGATGGTGTCATTGTACATCGTTCCACAGTCCAGCGTACTTTGCACAAGGAACAGCTCAATGAAAGGGTGATGCGGAAAAAGCCTTTTCCGCGTCTTGCCAACAAACAGAGTCATTTGAGGTATGCAAAGGCTCATCTGGACAAGTTCTGTGGACAGATGAAACTGAGATAGAGCTGTTTGGTCACAACCAGAAGAGCTTTGTATGGAGGAAAAAGAACACAGCGTTCCAGGAGAAGAACTTGCTCCCTACTGTAAAATGTGGTGGTGGGTCCTTCATGCTATGGGGCAAGCACAGGTACTGGAAACCTTGTCAAAGTTGAGGGTCAAATGGATTCCATCCAGTATCAGCAGATTCTTAAGAACAGTGTTCAAGAATCAGTCAAGAGGATGAAGTTATGCCAGGGTTGGTTGTTTCAGCAGGATAATGATCCAAAGCATTGCTCCAAATCTACCAAGGAATTCATGGTCAGACACAGATACAATGTTCTAGAATGGCCATCGCAGTCCAGACTTGAATATCATCGAAAATCTATGTAATGATTTGAAGCAGGTTGTCCACACTCGGAAACCATCAAACCTGACTGAACTGGAGACATTTTGCAAGGAAGAATGGTCCAAAATACCTGCAACCAGAATCCAGGGACTTCTCAGTGGCTATAAGAAGCGACTACATGCTGTTATTTCAGCAAAAGGGGGCTCTACTAAATATTAATGTGATAATTTCATTGGGGTGCCCACATTTTTGCACCTGTCTGTTTTTGCTATGACTCAAATTGTATTGTTTCTGTTGATTCAATAAATGCTATTTCAGAACTGAAATGTTACTGTTTTCATAAGGTATAAATTATATCCAAATGAAGTTGTGGCTTTGAAAGCCCGGCACATTATAAACTGAAATTATGATAATTATTAGGGGTGCCCAAACCTTTGCATAAAACTGTATATGCTCAAGATCTAATTCTTTCCATCTATCTATCTGTAAACTTAAACAACTTTTTAAGCTTTTACAAATAAATTTAACTTTCAGGATAGGCTTTCTCAAGCCAACTGAAGTTTATATCATAAACTTCCTCTATCTAGTTATTATTATTATTCTTCTTACCTAAAATTCTCAATGCATCTCCTCCTAGAGCTTTAAAGCTACAACCACTAAACTCTGCTCAGACTTCAGACCTGTTCTGACTTGAGTTGCTATCCCTTTTCAGACTGATCAGACGTATGATTTTTGATAAAACTGAAGATTAAAGTCATAAAATCTCCATAGACTTTCACTAATGAAGTGAAAACTGAATTTTAGATAGAGCGTCCACTCCATCTGTTGGTAACATCACAACATTACACCTGATATATAATACATTTCAATACAGTATGTGTGAACATGTCCATTCCAATGGGCATGCATTTTATTTTTTTAAATCCTGAAAAAAAACTTGCAGGTCTACAATCGATTTTTTACTTTAATTAGTAAGTTAAATCTCTCTATTTTACATTCATAATATCACAAAATTACACCCCTGTCAGTGAGAGCACTGAAGTTTGAACGAATCAGAGCGCTGCAATTCAAAGCCTCAAAGCTTTTCAAAGACGCCATTACTGCTGGAGAGAGAGATCATAATCTCCTAAAATAGATTTATGTGAGAGAGTTTATGATCAAACGGAAATTGTTTCCGATTATCAAGTAACCGCTGCAGCGTGTTTGCTGGAAGTTTTATGTACTTATATGGCCGAAATCTGACTCTCATTCGTGTTTACTCGGTGAAGGCATTTCCCCCGGTGAGTAATTACTATGGGAACGGCAACTCTCAATGAAGTTCAAACGCGCGTCCTCGCGCACTCGCGTCAAAGCACTTAAGTTTATTTATAACTTATGCCTGAGTAAATATTACATTGCCTTGATTCCTTTATCTGCTATAATTGCCGTGTTGAACTGAAGTCTGACATGGCAGATCGAGTCAATCTGAAAACTGCTTGAGATTAGAAAAAACTGCATTACTCTCCTCATTGTACTTTAGCAGCAGTGGCGTAGCCACGGTGGGGCCTGGGTCCCCTCATTTACATGTGCGGCCCCCTCAGATTTTCAATTGTTTAAAATCGCGACTGTGAAAACTAAATTGAAAACATTTACAGCTGCACAAGACGATCGCACCGCACCCCCACAGTCAAGAATAGCGCGCTGCGTGTTATACTATAACCAGTCTGGCTGAATGGTTAAGGCGATGGACTAACAATCTAATGCGGTTTTCATGCGCAGGTTCGAATCCAGCCGATTACGTTATGCTCAGGCCCCCTCATTTTAAGCTGGGCCCCCTCAAAAATAAAATTCTTTTAGTATAGATAAAAGGCTACATATAGTGTAACTGTGGTGTAACTGCAGTCTCTTTTGAAAGTGATTAGCCTATATTAATAATGCTTAATTACAGCTTTAAAATAGAAATAAAACAAAGTATTATTCACAGTATCATATATATATATATATATATATATATATATATATATATATATATATATATATATATATATATATATATATATATATATATATATATACACACACACACACACCTCTATACATATTATATATATATATATATACATACACATCTATTTAGTATATATAAAAGGCTACATATACATGCAGTGTAACTGCAGTCTCTTTTGAAAGTGATTAGCCTATACTAATAATGCTTAATTACAGCTTTAAAATAGAAATTAAACAAAGTATTTTTCGCATTAGTGAAAACTGACCGTTAAAAGCCAAGGATGTAGTTAAACCGTAAACATTTTTTTAAACTAATTACAATTTTCCAACACTTTGGGGATCAAAAAGCATAATTATAACTTTTTTTTAAGTTTAAACTCTCAAAACTTTTTAAGCTAATTAACGATAAATCTTGCTAACAATATGCTAATTCAGCAAATTCTTGCCAGCAACATGCTTATTTATGTTGAATGTTGCTAATGACTTCAGAATTCATACTAAATCTTGCTAGCAACAAGATAATTAACATTAAATATTGCTAGCAAAATTGATCATCAATTGATTAAAGATTAAATTATGATCAAAGAACATAACGACACCTTAGTAACTGCCTAGAAACAACGCAAGGCAATAACTAACAAGAGTATATATGCTCAAGATCTAATTCTTTCCATCTATCCATCTGTAAACTTTCAAAACTTTTTAAGCTTTTACAAATAAATGTAACTTTCAGGCTAGGCTTTCTCAAGCCAACTGAAGTTTATATCATAAACTTCCTCTATCTAGTTATTATTATTATTCTTCTTACCTAAAATTCTCAATGCATCTCCTCCTAGAGCTTTAAAGCTACAACCACTAAACTCTGCTCAGACTTCAGACCTGTTCTGACTTGAGTTGCTATCCCTTTTCAGACTGATCAGACTTATGATTTTTGATAAAACTGAAGATTAAAGTCATAAAATCTCCATAGACTTTCACTAATGAAGTGAAAACTGAATTTTAGATAGAGCGTCCACTCCATCTGTTGGTAACATCACAACATTACACCTGATATATAATACATTTCAATACAGTATGTGTGAACATGTCCATTCCAATGGGCATGCATTTTATTTTTTTAAATCCTGAAAAAAAACTTGCAGGTCTACAATCGATTTTTTACTTTAATTAGTAAGTTAAATCTCTCTATTTTACATACATAATATCACAAAATTACACCCCTGTCAGTGAGAGCACTGAAGTTTGAACGAATCAGAGCGCTGCAATTCAAAGCCTCAAAGCTTTTCAAAGACGCCATTACTGCCGGAGAGAGAGATCATAAACTCCTAAAATAGATTTATGTGAGAGAGTTTATGATCAAACGGAAATTGTTTCCGATTATCAAGTAACCGCTGCAGTGTGTTTGCTTGAAGATTTATGCACTTATATGGCCAAATTGTGACTCTCATTCGTGTTTACTCGGTGAAGGCTTCCCCCCGCTGATTACTATGGAAACGGCAACTCTCAATGAAGTTCAAACGCGCGTCCTCGCGCACTCGCGTCAGTTTATTTATAACTTATTCCTGAGTAAATATTACATTGCCTTGATTCCTTTATCTGCTATAATTGCCGTGTTGAACTGAAGTCTGACATGGCAGATCGATTCAATCTGAAAACTGCTTGAGATTAGAAAAAACAGCATTACTATCCCCATTGTAATTGTGCAGGAATGATTTAAGAAATACTAATATTTAAGTTATTTTATTTCACATGAAGAAAGGCTTTATACACACACACACACACACACATATATACATATATATATATATATATATATATATATATATATATATATATATATATATATGTATATATATATATATATACATATATATATATATATACACATACATATCTATCTATACACACATTTATATAGTAAATAAATGTATAAAGGGCTCCATATATATGCAGTGGAACTGCAGTCTGTTTAGAAAGTGGTAAGACTATATTAATAATGCTTAATTACATCTTTAAAATAGAAATAAAACAAAGTGTTCACATGAGTGAAAACTGACCGTTAAAAGCCAAGGATGTAATTAAACCGTAAACATTTTTATAAACTAATTGCAATTTTCAACACTTTGGGGATCAAAAAGCATTGTTATTTATTTTTTGGTATTTCGTTACAACACTGATGATCCCTCATGATGAAAAAACTCCATGTATGTTCCCTAGATGCCATTTTGTGTACTAACCAAGTATTGCAACACTTCTGTAATCAATTAATTATTTACTCATGTTTATTACCAATGTAAATGTTGTTTATTTTAGATTTATATTTAATATTCATTATTATTCTTTGATAAATAACATTCATTCTCGTCAGTGACATGTTAACTCATGTTAAATCTCACAAGCGACCTACGAATTAACAAATCTCACTAGCGAGATGTTAGTTCACACTAAATGTCAATAGCGTCTTGTTAATTAACGTTAAATCTTGCTAGCAACATGCTAGATCACGCAAATTCTCACTAGTGACATGCTAGATCATGCTAAATCTTGATAGCAACTTGTTAATTAACAATAAATCTTGCTACCAATATGCTAATTCAGCGAATTCTTGCCAGCAGCATGCTTATTTATGTTAAATGTTGCTAATGACTTCGGAATTCATTCTAAATCTTGCTAGCAACAAGATAATTAACATTAAATCTTGCTAGCAAAATTGATCATCAATTGATTAAAGATTAAATTATGATCAAAGAACATAACGACACCTTAGTAACTGCCTAGAAACAACGCAAGGCAATAACTAACAAGTGTATACAGTTTTATGCAAAAGTTTAGGCACCTTTCTGAGGCTGCATGGTAATCTGCTCAATCTTTTTAAGTAAAGATCCTAGTGATATGCCATTCATTTTCTAGAGAAAGCTTGATAAAGCAATGTTTTTCAGACCAAAATACTTAGTGTAGCAGTATTTAGTTGTATGAAATAAAATACAATGTGACAAATAGGCGGTGCAAACGTTTGGCCACCCTTTCAATTGTGTTGATTTGAATACCTGTAGTCACTTAATGCTGATTGTTTGCAACACAAAATTGATGTTATTGGCTCAATGAACATTAGACTGGAAACACAGGTGCAACCAATCATGAAAAAGGATATTTAAGTTTGCTAATTGCCAGTTGTGCTTCTCTTCGATTCTCTACTGGAAAGTAGCAACATGGGAACCTCAAAAGAACTCCCCAATGACTTAAAAACTAGGATAATTCATCAGTGTGAGTTAGGAGAAGCATGTTAAAAGTTATCACAAAGGTTTAAGGTCCCTGTCTCCAGTCAGAAATATAGTTAGAAAATGGAAGGCAACAGGAACAGTCCATGTGAAGGAAAGATGTGGCAGGCCAAGAAAGATATCTGAAAGGCAAAGGCGAAGTATGGTTAGAATGGTCAAATACAATTTACAGACCACCTCCAAAGATCTCCAAGAACATCTCGCTGCTGATGGTGTCATTGTACATCGTTCCACAGTCCAGCGTACTTTGCACAAGGAACAGCTCAATGAAAGGGTGATGCGGAAAAAGCCTTTTCCGCGTCTTGCCAACAAACAGAGTCATTTGAGGTATGCAAAGGCTCATCTGGACAAGTTCTGTGGACAGATGAAACTGAGATAGAGCTGTTTGGTCACAACCAGAAGAGCTTTGTATGGAGGAAAAAGAACACAGCGTTCCAGGAGAAGAACTTGCTCCCTACTGTAAAATGTGGTGGTGGGTCCTTCATGCTATGGGGCAAGCACAGGTACTGGAAACCTTGTCAAAGTTGAGGGTCAAATGGATTCCATCCAGTATCAGCAGATTCTTAAGAACAGTGTTCAAGAATCAGTCAAGAGGATGAAGTTATGCCAGGGTTGGTTGTTTCAGCAGGATAATGATCCAAAGCATTGCTCCAAATCTACCAAGGAATTCATGGTCAGACACAGATACAATGTTCTAGAATGGCCATCGCAGTCCAGACTTGAATATCATCGAAAATCTATGTAATGATTTGAAGGAGGTTGTCCACACTCGGAAACCATCAAACCTGACTGAACTGGAGACATTTTGCAAGGAAGAATGGTCCAAAATACCTGCAACCAGAATCCAGGGACTTCTCAGTGGCTATAAGAAGCGACTACATGCTGTTATTTCAGCAAAAGGGGGCTCTACTAAATATTAATGTGATAATTTCATTGGGGTGCCCACATTTTTGCACCTGTCTGTTTTTGCTATGACTCAAATTGTATTGTTTCTGTTGATTCAATAAATGCCATTTCAGAACTGAAATGTTACTGTTTTCATAAGGTATAAATTATATCCAAATGAAGTTGTGGCTTTGAAAGCCCGGCACATTATAAACTGAAATTATGATAATTATTAGGGGTGCCCAAACCTTTGCATAAAACTGTATATGCTCAAGATCTAATTCTTTCCATCTATCTATCTGTAAACTTAAACAACTTTTTAAGCTTTTACAAATAAATTTAACTTTCAGGATAGGCTTTCTCAAGCCAACTGAAGTTTATATCATAAACTTCCTCTATCTAGTTATTATTATTATTCTTCTTACCTAAAATTCTCAGAGCATCTCCTCCTAGAGCTTTAAAGCTACAACCACTAAACTCTGCTCAGACTTCAGACCTGTTCTGACTTGAGTTGCTATCCCTTTTCAGACTGATCAGACTTATGATTTTTGATAAAACTGAAGATTAAAGTCATAAAATCTCCATAGACTTTCACTAATGAAGTGAAAACTGAATTTTAGATAGAGCGTCCACTCCATCTGTTGGTAACATCACAACATTACACCTGATATATAATACATTTCAATACAGTATGTGTGAACATGTCCATTCCAATGGGCATGCATTTTATTTTTTTAAATCCTGAAAAAAAACTTGCAGGTCTACAATCGATTTTTTACTTTAATTAGTAAGTTAAATCTCTCTATTTTACATACATAATATCACAAAATTACACCCCTGTCAGTGAGAGCACTGAAGTTTGAACGAATCAGAGCGCTGCAATTCAAAGCCTCAAAGCTTTTCAAAGACGCCATTACTGCCGGAGAGAGAGATCATAAACTCCTAAAATAGATTTATGTGAGAGAGTTTATGATCAAACGGAAATTGTTTCCGATTATCAAGTAACCGCTGCAGTGTGTTTGCTTGAAGATTTATGCACTTATATGGCCAAATTGTGACTCTCATTCGTGTTTACTCGGTGAAGGCTTCCCCCCGCTGATTACTATGGAAACGGCAACTCTCAATGAAGTTCAAACGCGCGTCCTCGCGCACTCGCGTCAGTTTATTTATAACTTATTCCTGAGTAAATATTACATTGCCTTGATTCCTTTATCTGCTATAATTGCCGTGTTGAACTGAAGTCTGACATGGCAGATCGATTCAATCTGAAAACTGCTTGAGATTAGAAAAAACAGCATTACTATCCCCATTGTAATTGTGCAGGAATGATTTAAGAAATACTAATATTTAAGTTATTTTATTTCACATGAAGAAAGGCTTTATACACACACACACACACACACACATACACATATATATATATATATATATATATATATATATATATATATATATATATATATATATATATATATATATATATATATATATATATACACATACATATCTATCTATACACACATTTATATAGTAAATAAATGTATAAAGGGCTCCATATATATGCAGTGGAACTGCAGTCTGTTTAGAAAGTGGTAAGACTATATTAATAATGCTTAATTACATCTTTAAAATAGAAATAAAACAAAGTGTTCACATGAGTGAAAACTGACCGTTAAAAGCCAAGGATGTAATTAAACCGTAAACATTTTTATAAACTAATTGCAATTTTCAACACTTTGGGGATCAAAAAGCATTGTTATTTATTTTTTGGTATTTCGTTACAACACTGATGATCCCTCATGATGAAAAAACTCCATGTATGTTCCCTAGATGCCATTTTGTGTACTAACCAAGTATTGCAACACTTCTGTAATCAATTAATTATTTACTCATGTTTATTACCAATGTAAATGTTGTTTATTTTAGATTTATATTTAATATTCATTATTATTCTTTGATATTTCAGACCACTCACTGTTCAGCTGAATCATCAATAACCTCCAGTCTCTGCGTCAACTGACTCTTGTGTTCTTTAAAACATTAAATCTCACTAGTGACTTGTTAAATAACATTCATTCTCGTCAGTGACATGTTAACTCATGTTAAATCTCACAAGCGACCTACGAATTAACAAATCTCACTAGCGAGATGTTAGTTCACACTAAATGTCAATAGCGTCTTGTTAATTAACGTTAAATCTTGCTAGCAACATGCTAGATCACGCAAATTCTCACTAGTGACATGCTAGATCATGCTAAATCTTGATAGCAACTTGTTAATTAACAATAAATCTTGCTACCAATATGCTAATTCAGCGAATTCTTGCCAGCAGCATGCTTATTTATGTTAAATGTTGCTAATGACTTCGGAATTCATTCTAAATCTTGCTAGCAACAAGATAATTAACATTAAATCTTGCTAGCAAAATTGATCATCAATTGATTAAAGATTAAATTATGATCAAAGAACATAACGACACCTTAGTAACTGCCTAGAAACAACGCAAGGCAATAACTAACAAGTGTATACAGTTTTATGCAAAAGTTTAGGCACCTTTCTGAGGCTGCATGGTAATCTGCTCAATCTTTTTAAGTAAAGATCCTAGTGATATGCCATTCATTTTCTAGAGAAAGCTTGATAAAGCAATGTTTTTCAGACCAAAATACTTAGTGTAGCAGTATTTAGTTGTATGAAATAAAATACAATGTGACAAATAGGCGGTGCAAACGTTTGGCCACCCTTTCAATTGTGTTGATTTGAATACCTGTAGTCACTTAATGCTGATTGTTTGCAACACAAAATTGATGTTATTGGCTCAATGAACATTAGACTGGAAACACAGGTGCAACCAATCATGAAAAAGGATATTTAAGTTTGCTAATTGCCAGTTGTGCTTCTCTTCGATTCTCTACTGGAAAGTAGCAACATGGGAACCTCAAAAGAACTCCCCAATGACTTAAAAACTAGGATAATTCATCAGTGTGAGTTAGGAGAAGCATGTTAAAAGTTATCACAAAGGTTTAAGGTCCCTGTCTCCAGTCAGAAATATAGTTAGAAAATGGAAGGCAACAGGAACAGTCCATGTGAAGGAAAGATGTGGCAGGCCAAGAAAGATATCTGAAAGGCAAAGGCGAAGTATGGTTAGAATGGTCAAATACAATTTACAGACCACCTCCAAAGATCTCCAAGAACATCTCGCTGCTGATGGTGTCATTGTACATCGTTCCACAGTCCAGCGTACTTTGCACAAGGAACAGCTCAATGAAAGGGTGATGCGGAAAAAGCCTTTTCCGCGTCTTGCCAACAAACAGAGTCATTTGAGGTATGCAAAGGCTCATCTGGACAAGTTCTGTGGACAGATGAAACTGAGATAGAGCTGTTTGGTCACAACCAGAAGAGCTTTGTATGGAGGAAAAAGAACACAGCGTTCCAGGAGAAGAACTTGCTCCCTACTGTAAAATGTGGTGGTGGGTCCTTCATGCTATGGGGCAAGCACAGGTACTGGAAACCTTGTCAAAGTTGAGGGTCAAATGGATTCCATCCAGTATCAGCAGATTCTTAAGAACAGTGTTCAAGAATCAGTCAAGAGGATGAAGTTATGCCAGGGTTGGTTGTTTCAGCAGGATAATGATCCAAAGCATTGCTCCAAATCTACCAAGGAATTCATGGTCAGACACAGATACAATGTTCTAGAATGGCCATCGCAGTCCAGACTTGAATATCATCGAAAATCTATGTAATGATTTGAAGGAGGTTGTCCACACTCGGAAACCATCAAACCTGACTGAACTGGAGACATTTTGCAAGGAAGAATGGTCCAAAATACCTGCAACCAGAATCCAGGGACTTCTCAGTGGCTATAAGAAGCGACTACATGCTGTTATTTCAGCAAAAGGGGGCTCTACTAAATATTAATGTGATAATTTCATTGGGGTGCCCACATTTTTGCACCTGTCTGTTTTTGCTATGACTCAAATTGTATTGTTTCTGTTGATTCAATAAATGCCATTTCAGAACTGAAATGTTACTGTTTTCATAAGGTATAAATTATATCCAAATGAAGTTGTGGCTTTGAAAGCCCGGCACATTATAAACTGAAATTATGATAATTATTAGGGGTGCCCAAACCTTTGCATAAAACTGTATATGCTCAAGATCTAATTCTTTCCATCTATCTATCTGTAAACTTAAACAACTTTTTAAGCTTTTACAAATAAATTTAACTTTCAGGATAGGCTTTCTCAAGCCAACTGAAGTTTATATCATAAACTTCCTCTATCTAGTTATTATTATTATTCTTCTTACCTAAAATTCTCAGAGCATCTCCTCCTAGAGCTTTAAAGCTACAACCACTAAACTCTGCTCAGACTTCAGACCTGTTCTGACTTGAGTTGCTATCCCTTTTCAGACTGATCAGACTTATGATTTTTGATAAAACTGAAGATTAAAGTCATAAAATCTCCATAGACTTTCACTAATGAAGTGAAAACTGAATTTTAGATAGAGCGTCCACTCCATCTGTTGGTAACATCACAACATTACACCTGATATATAATACATTTCAATACAGTATGTGTGAACATGTCCATTCCAATGGGCATGCATTTTATTTTTTTAAATCCTGAAAAAAAAACTTGCAGGTCTACAATCGATTTTTTACTTTAATTAGTAAGTTAAATCTCTCTATTTTACATACATAATATCACAAAATTACACCCCTGTCAGTGAGAGCACTGACGTTTGAACGAATCAGAGCGCTGCAATTCAAAGCCTCAAAGCTTTTCAAAGACGCCATTACTGCTGGAGAGAGAGATCATAATCTCCTAAAATAGATTTATGTGAGAGAGTTTATGATCAAACGGAAATTGTTTCCGATTATCAAGTAACCGCTGCAGCGTGTTTCCTTGAAGATTTATGTACTTATATGGCCAAATTCTGACTCTCATTCGTGTTTACTCGGCAAAGGCTTTCGCCCGCTGAGTAGATTACTATGGGAACGGCAACTCTCAATGAACTTCAAACGCGCGTCCTCGCGCACTCGCGTCAAAGCACTTAAGTTTATTTATAACTTATGCCTGAGTAAATATTACATTGCCTTGATTCCTTTATCTGCTATAATTGCCGTGTTGAACTGAAGTCTGACATGGCAGATCGATTCAATCTGAAAACTGCTTGAGATTAGAAAAAAACAGCATTACTATCCCCATTGTAATTGTGCAGGAATGATTTAAGAAATACTAATATTTAAGTTATTTTATTTCACATGAAGAAAGGCTTTATACACACACACACACACACACACACACACATATATATATATATATATATATATATATATATACATACATATCTATCTATCTATCTATACACACATTTATATAGTAAATAAATGTATAAAGGGCTCCATATACATGTAGTGTAACTGCAGTCTGTTTTGAAAGTGGCAAGACTATATTAATAATGCTTAATTACATCTTTAAAATAGAAATAAAACAAAGTATTATTCACATTAGTGAAAACTGACCGTTAAAAGCCAAGGATGTAATTAAACCGTAAACATTTTTATAAACTAATTGCAATTTTCCAACACTTTGGGGATCAAAAAGCATTGTTATTTATTTTTTGGTATTTCGTTACAACACCGATGATCCCTCTTGATGAAAAAACTCCATGTATGTACCCTAGATGCCATTTTGTGCACTAACCAAGTATTGCAACACTTCTGTAATCAATTAATAATTTACTCATGTTTATTATCAATGTAAATGTTGTTTATTTTAGATTTATATTTAATATTCATTATTATTCTTTGATATTTCAGACCACTCACTGTTCAGCTGAATCATCAATAACCTCCAGTCTCTGCGTCAACTGACTCTTGTGTTCTTTAAAACATTAAATCTCACTAGTGACTTGTTAAATAACATTCATTCTCGTCAGTGACATGTTAACTCATGTTAAATCTCACAAGCGACCTACGAATTAACAAATCTCACTAGCGACATGTTAGTTCACACTAAATGTCAATAGTGTCTTGTTAATTAACGTTAAATCTTGCTAGCAACATGCTAGATCACGCAAATTCTCACTAGTGACATGCTAGATCATGCTAAATCTTGATAGCAACTTGTTAATTAATCTTGCTACCAATATGCTAATTCAGCGAATTCTTGCCAGCAACATGCTTATTTATGTTAAATGTTGCTAATGACTTCGGAATTCATTCTAAATCTTGCTAGCAACAAGATAATTAACATTAAATCTTGCTAGCAAAATTGATCATCAATTGATTAAAGATTAAATTATGATCAAAGAACATAACGACACCTTAGTAACTGCCTAGAAACAACGCAAGGCAATAACTAACAAGTGTATATATGCTCAAGATCTAATTCTTTCCATCTATCTATCTGTAAACTTAAACAACTTTTTAAGCTTTTACAAATAAATTTAACTTTCAGGATAGGCTTTCTCAAGCCAACTGAAGTTTATATCATAAACTTCCTCTATCTAGTTATTATTATTATTCTTACCTAAAATTCTAAAAGCATCTCCTCCTAGAGCTTTAAAGCTACAACCACTAAACTCTGCTCAGACTTCAGACCTGTTCTGACTTGAGTTGCTATCCCTTTTCAGACTGATCAGACTTATGATTTTTGATAAAACTGAAGATTAAAATCATAAAATCTCCATAGACTTTCACTAATGAAGTGAAAACTGAATTTTAGATAGAGCGTCCACCCCATCTGTTGGTAACATAACAACATTACACCTGATATATAATACATTTCAATACAGTATGTGTGAACATGTCCATTCCAATGGGCATGCATTTTTTTTTTAAATCCTGAAAAAAAACTTGCAGGTCTACAATCGATTTTTTACTTTAATTAGTAAGTTAAATCTCTCTATTTTACATACATAATATCACAAAATTATACCCCTGTCAGTGAGAACACTGAAGTTTGAACGAATCAGAGCGCTGCAATTCAAAGTCTCAAAGCTTTTCAAAGACGCCATTACTGCTGGAGAGAGAGATCATAATCTCCTAAAACAGATTTATGTGAGAGAGTTTATGATCAAACGGAAATTGTTTCCGATTATCAAGTAACCGCTGCAGCGTGTTTGCTTGAAGATTTATGTACTTATATGGCCGAAATCTGACTCTCATTCGTCTTTACGTGGCGACGGCTTTTCACTGTTGAGCACTATGATACTATAGGGAAGGTAAGTGAAGTTTAAACGCGCGTCCTCCTGGACTCGCGGCAACGCATAACCGTCTAAGCGCCTACGTTTATTTATGTACTTTATTGCTGAATTCTGACTCTCGCTCGTGTTTGCATGGGGAAGACACATGTAAAAGGCTTCCCTGAGCAGCGAGCGCTGACTCTCTTCAAATGCAGCGTCTAACAGTCAAAGTTATTTATAACTAATTCTTGAGAATATAGTTACATTGTGTTAATTCTTTTATCTGCTTTTAACTAAAGTCTGACTCCTGTTCTCGAGTTCAAACGCGCTTCCTGAACAGATTCGCTGATAGATCGATGTTTTGTGAACACTTAAACAGTAAATGAAATAAGGTTTTTAGGCTTTTTCCCCGCTGAGTAGATTACTGTGGGAAAGGCAACTCTCAATGAAGTTCAAACGCGCGTCCTCGCGCAGTCGCCGTCACAGCGCGTAACCGTCAAAGCGCCTAAGTTTGTTTATAACTTATGCCTGAGTAAATATTACATTGCGTTGATTCCTTTATCTGCTATAATTCCCGTGTTGAACTGAAGTCTGACATGGCAGATCGATTCAATCTGAAAACTGCTTGAGATTAGAAAAAACTGCATTACTTTCCCCATTGTACTTGGCAGGAATGATTTGAAAAATACTAATATTTAAGTTTTTTTATTTCACAGGAAGAAACGCTTTATATATACATATATCTCCTTCAGACCAGAATTAGGTTCCAGGTTTCTGAAAAAAAAAAAATTAATATCCCATTAAATTAGTCATCTATTAATGAGTAAGAAAAAAAAATCATAACTCCTTCATAGCAATTTTTGTTGTCAATTGCAGTGGACATTTGATCTAAACAGCTGTGAATATCAAACTAATATAAACCAATATAAAAAAAAAATAAACATAAAAAAATCCCAAGGTCAAGAACTTGAACAATATTACATTTCAACTTTAATTTTGAGGTTTTTGTTTTACAAATTGCACATTTAATAAAATAAACCTCTAATAGAAAATGCATTAGAGTCAGTGCAGTCACTTTACACACACACACATTTCCTGTGTGTATCTTTCAAGGTATTCCCCAGTTACAAAAATTACAAAAAGAGCAGTAGTGCACTTTGCACTAATCACATTAAATAAATAATTGTATATTCTGCATATGACATTTTCTCAAAAATGTATTATTACTGTGATAACTGTAGTATTTATCTCATATGAGAACATTACATTTTTGCGCCTTGACACAATAATAGTCAATTCTGTCAATATTTGCGCTGTTGGCCACAATAATAGTCAATTCTGTCAATATTTGCGCTGTTGGCCACTTTTGGATAGAGTGTCCACCCCATCTTGTGGTGACATCACAACATTACACCCCTGTCATTATGAAAAAAATATTTTCAATGTATATATATATATATATACACATTTCAGTAAAAACTTTTAGATCTGAAACCCCAGATCCTGAAAGAAAATTGACCCAGGTAAAAAAACTATTCAAGGTATTCCCTCGAATAAAATATTCAAATTATATGAACGAAACAAGTGTATTTATGTACAATACTGGGATTAAAATTTGACATATTTTAGAATGAGATTTGAATTTTGACTAATTATTACCCTACTGGCCATAACAGCAAATAGCATTATGATACCACATGAAGACATCTGTACAATACCTGTACACATTTTTGGGGGGGCATTGCATTTATTAGGTCCTACATATCTCAAATAGCAAGAAAAATTACAAAATGCACATCAGGCAAACTTGTGGGACTCAAGAGGATATATGATAATTTCAAACAGCATGTGCATTGAGTAGCAGTCATTGGAACCCAATGTCCATTGCAATGGATATGCATTTTTTTTTAAATCCTGAAAAAAGACTTTTTTTAACTTTAATTAGTAAGTTAAATCTCTCTATTTTACATACTAACTATGAAATACTGGCAAACATATCTGTAGAAAATGCTGCTTACTTCTGTGTGTGGGAAACAGCGCCACTCACTGACCAACTGAATCATCAGTAATCTCCAAATAAATCTTGTTAGCGACAAACTCTCAAAACTTTTCAAGCTTGAAGCTTTTACAACTAATTTAAACTTTCAGGCTAGGCTTTCTCAAGCCAACTGAAGTTTATATAATAAACTTCCTCTATCTAGTTAAGTTGGCTTGAGAAAGCCAACTTAGTGATATTGTATCTAAACTTATTATTAAGTTGGCTTGAGAAAGCCAACTTAGTGATATTGTATCTAAACTTATTATTATTATTATTATTATTATTATTAAGTTGGCTTGAGAAAGCCAACTCAGTGATATTGTATCTAAACTTATTATTATTATTATTATTATTATTATTATTATTATTATTATTATTATTATTCTTACCTAAAATTCTAAAAGCATCTCCTCCTAGAGCTTTAAAGCTACAACCACTAAACTCTGCTCAGACTTCAGCCCTGTTCTGACTTGAGTTGCTATCCCTTTTCAGACTGATCAGACTTATGATTTTTGATAAAACTGAAGATTAAAATCATAAAATCTCCATAGACTTTCACTAATGAAGTGAAAACTGAATTTTAGATAGAGCGTCCACCCCATCTGTTGGTGACATCACAACATTACTTCCAACATGCTACACATGCTAGCAGTGAATAGCTACATGCTAATAGTGATTAGCTAAGTGTTAAATTGTGCTAAGAATGACATAGAAACTACCCATAACACCTCACAACTACCTAGTAACATCCTAGCAACCACTCTGGATACCCTAGCAACTGCCTAGCAACCACCTAGCAACATCCTAGTGACCACCACGGTTACCCTAGCAACCGCCTAGCAACACCCTAATGACCACCCAGGATACCCTAGCAACTGATTAGCAACGCCCTAGCAACCACTCTGGTTACCCTAGCAACCGCCTAGCAACCACTCTGGTTACCTTAGCAACTGCCTAGCAACACCCTAGCAACCACTCTGGTTACTCTAGCAACCACCTAGCAATATAATATATATAGAAACACTAATCCCCAATTACTAATACTGATCCCCAACGGTCAGTTTTCACTAATGTGAATAATACTTTTTATTCTTAATAATACTTTTTAGTATATCCATATTGCAATGGATATACATTTTTGAAAAAATCCTGAAAAAGACTTGCAGGTCTACAATCGATTTTTTACTTTAATTAGTAAGTTTAATCCCTCTATTTTACATACCAACTATGAAATACTGGCAAACATATCAAAGATTGCAAATATAACTGTAGAAAATGCTGCTTACATCTGTGTGTGGGAAACAACGCCACTCACTGACCAACTGAATCATCAGTAATCTCCAAATAAATCTTGTTAGCGACATGTTTTAAAGTTTAAACTCTCAAAACTTTTCAAGCTTGAAGCTTTTACAACTAATTTCAACTTTCAGGCTAGGCTTTCTCAAGCCAACTGAAGTTTATAAAATAAACTTCCTCTATCTAGTTCCATTTATCACAGTAAGTCTTCAAGGTCCTGAAGCAGCAAAACAGCCCCAGACATCACATTTCACACCACCACCATATTTTACTGTTGGTATAATGTTCTTTTTCTGAAATGCAGTGTTACTTTTACGCCAAAAGTATTGGGATCTACATGTAACCCTGGTTAATTAATTGTTTTACAAATATTTATTTTTGTTTGCTCATAGTATGATTTGCCTTTATATATAAATGTGAAATTCTGATATTTACTGAAGCCATCTCTCCCACTGCGCTGTTTAGAAGCACGTCCCTTTAAGAGTGTTGTGTTGATCAGATGAGAAGAGCCCAGCCAATGGCAGCACAGCCAATCGTGTCCTCTTGCATGATTGACAGATCAGACAGCCTATCAGCGCAGCTGTCAAAGTGAAAGTGGAAGTGCAGCTGTCAGAGTGATAGAGGAAGCGCAGCCAGCTGTCAGATTGCCAAAGACAACAACCCTCGCAACAACGAAAATTGATATTATTGATATACATGATGCGAATTATTAAATGAGAATGTACATGCTCGTGTTTTTGGTGTCTTTTTACACAACAGTGTTGCCGCGATATGTTTGATGAAGCAATCGGCATTAATCTAAAAAATGTACATGCACTGTACTGTGTTTGCTAACAACAAAAGTTATATGTAAAACCACCATAATAAAACCACCTTTGATTCTTGATACAAACCTTTAATTATATTCTCCAACAATGCAAACACAAAGATTGCTCACAAAATCACAAAAAAACGTGTGGGATGCTACAGCGTGTTATCCCTCAGACCAGATCAATGACAAGGAGTGAACCGTGAGCGGACTGTGATCCACGTGCAAGGCAAACTCCGCGCATGCGCTGTGAACTAGGTACGGAAAGTACCTGAAGTGGCAACTTCGTCCCCGTATCGTGCTCAAGATATGAGATTTCGGCGACATTAACAAATTACTTATCCGCTATTACTTACAAAGCATCAAATGGTTTAGCTCCCCAGTACTTGAGCGATATCTTAACATATTATAGTCTTTAATGTCTATTGTGATCCCAAAAATCTGGCCAGTTGATAATACCTAGAATATCAAAGTCAACTGCTGGTGGTAGTTTTCCTATTTAGCACCTAAACTCTGGAACAGTCTTCCTACCATTGTTTGGGAAGTAGGCATACTCTCTCAGTTTAAATCTAGACTAAAAACACATCTCTTCAACCTGGAATACACATGTTATGGAATTTTTATAAATATGTTTTCTATAATTTCATGATTATATTTTGTTTCTTGATATTATTGATTAGTGTGTGACATTGAGTATATTCTGTTTAGTGGAACTAGTGATGTTGAAGGAATCTAAAGCATGTAAAGCTGCTGGCATGGGCTACATACCACAATACCACAAATTTGCACTCGCTTATTATCTGACTCCATGTTTAAATATGACCGCGAGTTGATTTTAGAAAGCCAATTGGTCGTCGGTCATTAGTATATTAATTTGTTAAATGGAGGTGCCGGCGGTTCCGATGGGGTTCAGCGCGCTCGTGTGCGCATGCGCGAGCGTCCTCGTACTTTGTAACGTGGTTCCGTTACAACGCCTGAGAAACGGGCCTAAGAACAACAGACCGATCATCGGGATTCTGACGCAAGAGACTGACAATGAGGCTATGAAACAATTATAGGTCAACACCATCACCAACTCCTGTCGGACCTCAGCCCGCACTTCATCACCTTCTCCAGCAACATATACCATCAGAGTTCCATGATGTGATGACGTGAACAAGCCCTCCATTGCACTGCTGAGTAAAAACTTTTATACATCTACAATCTAGCGAAAGATCAAGAAATATTCTTGATACAACACTGAAAGAAGATATTAGAACCATATTTTCCACAAATAAAAGTGCCAACTACCAACTAAAGATCAACTTCCGGTTTGACGTAGCCAACATAAACAATAACATCAATGGCTCCCGATTATGTAAATCGCATGTTTTTGTGGATTTCCATCATTGGATTTCTCACAAATCTTGAAGACTCGGATAATGTAGCGATGCTACAGACATTTATACTGCAAGAAGACGGCACACTACAGAGAAGTATCATGATTTATTATCATAATAGAAATAAACATGGAACATATCCAAACATCAGATGTGGTAAGAAACACATTCTCATGTACCTCTTCTTGACACTAATTCTAAACGCATCAGACATAGAGCTTAATCCTGGTCCCAGAACCCCGAAATACCCATGCCAAATATGTAGCAAAGCTGTGACATGGAAGCAGAGAGGAGTAGCGTGCGATGATTGTGAAAAATGGCTTCATGCAGAATGTATGCACATGTCAACCCCTCTGTATATGTCACTTCAGAATATATCATGGCACTGTACGAACTGTGGCATGCCACAATTTTCATCTAGTCTATTTGAATCTACCATCTTGAGCTCGAACAGCTTTTCAACACTGGACAACAGCAATACCAGTGAAGGAACAGTACTAAGTCCTGGGCCACCAAAGTCATGCTCTTCACCGATTGTCTCCTCAAGATCAACTTAAAAACCTGCAACATCTTTAAAAGTCATTGTCAGAGATCTTTCCATCAAACTATGAAGTTTTACGAAAAGACAGAAGAGATGGCTACGGAGGTGTAGCCTCATCATTGACACCGTTGGCATCGATTCATTAACAGAGGCAGTATTTGCAAAATTACAAATGGGAAAGAATGTCTCGCTATTTATTGGAGCACTCTATAGACCACCCTCCAGAGACATAGAGTACATGAATCAGCTATGCGACACGATTTAACATCTTTACCAAAACAACAAAAATGCAGTTTTCTGGATAAGAGGTGATTTGAATCTCCCTGATATCAACTGGGAATCACTTTCCATAGAGAATAAACAGGTAAAATCAGCAATCAGCATGCGTTTTCTTGACCTCATTCAGAACTGTGGTTTTGAACAATCTGTAAAGTTCCCAACGCGTCTTGAAAATATTTTGGATCTATTCCTTAAAACCGCCCTACGCTCATTAACAGACGTTCACCTTTACCAGGCCTATCGGACCACGACGCAGTGTTCATCAACTCTGACGCAGCGGTGAAAAGGGGAAAACCAGTTAAAAGAAAGATATATCTTTGGAAAAAAGCAGACGAAGACAAACTTATATCTGAGGCTAAGAATTTTCAGAAACGTTTTCTAGATAAATATACAATAACATCACCAGTGGAGGAAATCTGGTCGTCCATCAGTACCAACCTGAGCAATATTTTAGAATCGTCTGTTCCATCCAAAATGACTAGCAGTAGATTCAACCAACCCTGGATCAACAGAGAGATAAAATCCCTGTTGAGACGGAAGAAAATATGTTTTAACAAGGCACGAGCTACCAACAGCAAAAAGGACAAAAAGAGGTACAAAGAATTGAAGACTGCAACAAGTTCAGCATGCAAGAAGGCCTACAATGAATACATCATTAACATAATTTCTCCAGACTGTACATCGAACCCTAAACGATTCTGGGGCTTTATCAAAAGTAAAAACAATGACAGCACTGGAGTAGCACCTCTAAAATCAATAGATGGTTTTACATACACAGACTCAATGAATAAGGCCAACATATTGAACCACCAATTTTCCTCAGTTTTCAACTCGAATGAACCAGACAACATCAAAGCAATGGGGAACAACTGCTTTCCAGAAATGAGCAAAATCACCATTACAGAAGCAGGAGTCCTGAAATTAATCCAAGGTCTAAAGATACACAAAGCTACTGGGCCAGATGGATTGTCAGTCAGGCAGCTGAAGAGCATAGGTGTGAACATTGCAAAACCCTTCACAGTCTTCTTCCAAGCATCCATTGACCAAGGAGTATTACCTTAGGAATGGAAAAAGGCAGATGTAGTACCTATCTTTAAGAAAGGAGCTAAGAACCGACTGGAAAATTACAGACCTGTCTCACTATCAATTACTGGCAAAATGTTGGAACATATCACAAGCAACATAATGAAGCACATGGAACAACACAACATTTTAACAGATGCACAGCATGGCTTCAGGAAACATCATGTGAGTCACAGTTAGTCATCACCATCCAAGACTTAGCAAAATCTATTGACGACAGGCGGAACTTGGTCCTACCTTGTTCTTGATGTACATCAATGACCTGCCAGACTACCTGCAAAACAACTCATCAGTTCGACTCTTTGCAGATGACTGTCTGCTTTACCGTAACATCAGTAAAGAAGAAGATGCGGTCGCACTCCAAGAAGACATGGAAGCCCTCCAAGCATGGGAGAAAGACTGGCTCATGGAGTTTCATCCCCACAAATGCCAGGTTCTACACATCACAAACAAGACAAAGCCAATAAAACATCTCTACAACATCTATGGTCATATCTTGGAGGTAGTCGAGTCTGCCAAGTATTTGGGAGTCAACATTCACCACAAACTCAACTGGAACACCCACATCAACCAAGTAACAAAGAAAGCCAACAATACCAGGGCCTTCTTACAGAGGAACATTCAACAATGCCCACGGAAAACTAAAGAACTATGAACTCTATGGGATGAACAAGACTATGAAAAGAACAAGATAAGGCCACAAATGGAGTATTCCAGCATAATCTGGGACCCACATACAGTTGCTTACACCAACAACCTGGAAATGGTGCAGCGCAGGTTTGCCAGATTTGTGATGGGAGATTTCAACCGCTTGAGCAGCATTAGCGCCATGCTTCACCATCTTCGGTGGCCGACACTTCAACAACGTCGAGCGGAAAAAAAGGCGATTATGATGTAGCGATTATGATAGTAAACAACCTTGTGGCAATACCAACAACATGGCTAATACCAACAACTGTAACTACCCGAGGTCACCACCAGAAGTTTCTAGTACCGTTCGCCAGGACTCAAGTGTATCAACACTCATTCTTCCCAGATTGAATTCGGATCTGGAATGGTCTGCCACCCTCCACCATGGCATGCAGCTCCCTAACCACCTTCAAGGAGGAGCTGCAAAAAACCACACTTAGTTAAGCCCGCTTATTTTTTATTTTATTTTATATGATGGTTATTTATTCGGCACCTGTAAATGGAGAGTTTGTGCATGTCATCACACAGTTCGATAATACGCCTTCTGGCATTATGAACTTTTCACGAAAGAAGAAGAAGAATGTCCATTTGATTATTCTATCGAAATCGTTACTCTTATTACACTCGTTCATTCGGGTCTCAGTGTCGCTCAGAGTCTCACGCCGGCCAGTATGCGGATCTCATGGTCACAAACTCTCCAGTCCGACATTAATCAGAGGTTATGGCTAAAGTTATTTAACAGACCGCCCATGCTTGTCGTGATTTAAATAACTGTTTAGTTTAGCCCCCTACAGACGCCTATTGTGCGACTGCATAACAACTCAGAAATCTAGAATCTCAGCTGATGTGCTCAATGCTCCATCTAACCTGAGATCTAGTATGTATTTAAGCCTGGACGCAGATTTGCAGTAAAAACGGATGCAGTGTAATCTACTGAAGTGAATAATTTAGAAGACAGAATAAATCAAACATAATTTATTAACATTCAGATAAATGTATAGTGTCAATTACATAATCGAACTAAAAGATAATCAATACAAACATGGAATGCTCAGAAAGAGTAAAAGATGCATAACTGAACTTAGGAAAAATACGTAATGTTAAGTGAGACACTCAGCATCACGGGCTGATCTTGGTTATCAATCGTCTAGAATAATTCACTATGCAGATTGTCTGTTGAGACACTCAGCATCATGAATCAATCTGACCACCACAAGACAGAGCAGCCATGAGCATTCTGATACCTCTCCTTAAATAACCCAGACCAGGGGCATATTCTTCATACCTCACTAACTCGCTTAGCTGGATTAGATTGTTGACGATTTCGCATGATCTTGGATTGTTCGGTTCTTCGACGCTCATCCGGGACTTGTTGTCATAGTAACAGGTCTGTTGAATTGAACCTGCTCGGGAGCTGGCTTAATTCACGTTAGTAGGATTAGATCACGGATTTATAAGCGGAAGTGATATGGGAAGTTTGTCGCAGCATGTCCTGTCCAAGAGCAAACTGTTGATGAAGGTGCAATATAAAATATTTAATATTATTTTTTATTTATATATATAAACTATAGTTTTTCACGTGAGGGTATACTGTATCTAGTTAATTTTCATACAATTAGTCGTAGTCGCCGTTAACAACAGCTCAAACTGTGTGTATTGCCTTGCGCTACTTTGCGAGTGGCACGTTCCTTTACACTGTTGGAGATGCGGAGAACATTGTGAAAAGTGCTGTCTGTCTGCCATTCGCAAAGTTTACCTGGCACTCAAGCAATCTTTACGGGTTTTTTTGTTGTTGAAGAGAGCTTTTTCGCTATTACAGGTACATTATAATTGATCATAGAGATTATGAAATCATGACCATGCCAGTAAATATGACGCGATTGTCCCCAGCCTTCCCTAATGTGAGTGGTCCCATAGACTCCACACACATTGCCACCATCAGAAAGCAGAGGACCCTGTGGTGGAAATACAGTTGATGATGATCTCCAGCCAGTGCACTTGACCAGTCTAGTGGCAGAGCTGCACGGGACAGAATTGTCCAGCATCATTTTTGAAAAGAGGGAACTTTGCACACAGTTTAGTTTACAGTTTATTTTATTAAGGTCATCAATCGTACATTGTGTTTATTAGTTTAATTATTAGTTTAATTTTACTAACTTTGAAGTTCCTTTTGAAGCAATTCAATATCAAGTCTGACTTTTTGCTTTATTAGTTTTTGCAATTCTATTTCATTAATTAACTTTTTTTTGCAGAACAGCGCAAGTAGTAAAGATTACCATTTTGTAGAATATTTTTTCATTTTACTTTTACTTGTTCCCAAATCCTAGTGGGTCCTGCGGTGGCTCTAATATAAAAGAGGATTATGAAATACAGTTAATATAAGACCATATAATTACACACACGATCATTACTCACATATTTAATTTGTCTGCAACTTTTTGCCAGCCCTCTCTCCTGGCTTTTGCAGCCTTTAAAGTGTTTCCTTGTGTTTTAATAACACAATAAAATTCAGCGCTGCGCCACCAAGAAATACTGTGCGCGCTCTTTCAGCATGCTCGCTGACCAATCAAAATGTTGCTGATCAGTGTTTCTACTATCGATACATATCCCCTTTTAAGCCAGCACATGAACGTGCAATGATCTCAGATAACTCAATCCACCTATACTAATCATCAAGAACAGGTGCATTCGAAGAACCGAATCATCCAGATCATAGTTAGCGCGATTATCTCAACTCGGATGTGTCATCTGATATTGGATGTAAGTGTTACAGGTGAGGCTCCCTCTCCACCTCCTCCTGATCACCAGATCTACATTTCCCACTGACACTTGCGCCTGAGGCCCAGTCCACACGGAGACGCGGATCACTGCATCCGCATACATTTCTTATCGGATTGGCGTTCCGTCCACACGCATCCGGCGATTTGGGAGACTGAATCCGCTCACTTTTTATACCGGGTCCTAAAGTGGATAGATCTGAATCTAACACCCTTGCGGTATCGTGTGGATGGCCAATCCGTATATTTTTTGTTTACCGATGATGTCATCACATCACGTGTAGGCTGCGTCACAGTAACAGCAACAGTGTTGCCAGATTGGACTGAAGATTCCAGCGCAGCTACAGCTTAAAACCCTCCCATTTAAAAAAAATACCAGCCCAAAGTGCGTACTCTTATAAGTAATGAAAAATGTTGAGCGATTTTATGCATAAAAATCCATCCCAAATTTTATCAACCAGCCCAATGCATTTTTTCCCGGTCGGACGAGACAAAAAGGTAAATAGCAATCTGGCAACATTGAACAGCAACAACAATGCGCATGCTCAAAGTCTTCTTCTCTGTGTATAGTGTATTATCTGTGGCAGAATTACAGAGCCCCATACTGGTCTGGCATATAAACTACACCGGATTCAGTCGGTTTCAGTGGTATCGTGTGGACGGTGATTTTTTTTTGGAACAAGGAAAAAAAAGATTGGACAAGTAACGCGCCGGCATCGTGTGGACGTGGCCTGAGACTGATTGCGTGCACACTGCAGCTCGTTACACACCCTATATAAACACACCACACTCACACCACCTTGCGAGGTCTTGATTTACAGTTGTGATCATTTCTGAGCGTTTATCCCTTTGTCTGTTTGCCTGATTCTAACCTTGGACTGTACCCTATTAATTGAACCTTGCCTGTTGCCCCGAATATTTCCTGTCTATCTGGATTGTGTTTGTTTGCTGCCTGCCTCGACCTAAGCATATACAGTACCTGTTTATGATTCTACCTGTCCCTTCTTGTATGCTGACTGTTTCCTGTAATAAACTGCAGATGGATCCTCAATCGGCTGACTCCTCGTTACAGTAAGCAACGTACGAAGAATATGTCCCAGGACAGAAACTTCTTTGAAGTGTAAACATAACAATGGACCTTTTGGTTCTTGATAACAGGCGGTAATTAGCATGGAAGACCTTGGGAGGGGCAAGCCCATCCCAAAATAAGCCAGACATTACTAAACTCTTTAACCTTTAACACCAGTAGTTTGCTTCATATGGGAATAAGACCTTTGTACCAGTCACACTTAGACATTTCAATTGATACCAAACATGTATAACATTGTATGATAATTCTTTACATTAAACCATATGGACTGTTGAGTTTCAGATCGTTTCACCATTTGGAGAAAAGAGATGGGGGAAGAGGGGGTGAACAGGGAGAGATACAACAGTCAGGGGGAGGTGTTAGCAGCTCAGCAGTGTTTGCCTGTGGAAGGCCCTTTATTATGAGGATGAGGTGTTTGCAAATCAGTGGGGTGCACTTCGAGAAGGTTTGGCTGTGGTCACTCTCGACACAGCGATCTTGTCCACCTTACACTGATACATTTTTTTGCCACCACACACATAACACATTATACATTTTTATTTAACTTAAATCATGTACAATTATTGTTAGGCAGCATAATTTAGGTCAGCCAGAACCGAGAACATTCCCATAACCCCTAATGTAGTCGATACATCACGCTGATATTAGTCTCTCTGTTTATACCGAGGTTACCGTACCTTTATGGTACGGATCCGGGCCGTATCCAGATCAGATGAAGGACCTGCACCTCAACATGAACACAACACAGCCCTAAAGTGTGACTCTACTAGAGCCTCCGCTTTGAAGGCCTCATGAATCCGATCTCCAACCAGACAAAACTGGATTAAATATTTTGAGTGTCCCGATCTCAACTTTTTTCACTTCTGTCCAAAGAACAGAAAAGTAAACAGTCCAGTGTCGAGTGTTTAATAAAGTGTGGACAACAAAATATTTTTTCACTGAAGTCTGATCAAGGACTGTATGTCTGATATGCCAAGAAACTCTAGCGATTTAAAAAAAATACAACATCAGCCATAATTTTGCCAAAAAAACATGCTAACTATGCTAGCAAACGGTTTCCACAAGAACAGGCGGCTGCGGCTCAGAGATTGACAGCTGCTTTACAGACTCAGCAAAAACAAAATAATTCACAGACAAACTGCGATTCAAGAGCCAAGTACAAAGACCAGATTTTTGCTGGCATTCAAATTAGGAAAGGCTAGTAAGCCTTTCTCTGAAGGCGAATTTTTAAAAGGCAAATGAGCAAAGGCACATTTTGGTAGGTTTCAGCTACTGATTTGATTGGTTTAGCTGCACCTATCAGTATTGAGCACACCTGGTGGCGTCACCATTGGTTGAGCCATGTGCCTCTTCACTGTGATTGGGGTTTGGTTTCTCTTTGTGTTCAGGCTGATCTGCATCTCTCTTACGGCAGGATTAAACAGTTCCCAAATTCATTTCAATGCAATGTCTCGTTCCCGCTATCGAAAGGGATTGTCTCCGGTTACTGTTGTAACCTCAGTTACCTAATAGATGAGAACAAGACACTGCATTAGCCACCATGTTCAGTCATGATTCTAACGAAATTGTTGCGCTTATGATATTTATACTGTCCGTCAGCCACAGCAATTTATACAATTAACCTAGCACATTGATGTGTTGGTGCCTTGTTAAGGCCAAATCTTTTCATGTAATGGATTTTACATTTAATTTAAATTTGTTCACTCAAACACACCGTCATTCTATTCTGGCACCTCTGTTAAATTTTAGAAACCATTGTGGCCCATGAGGTGAACTGGAGAACCAGAGGAGTACTGGTCCCCCGATTGAGCCTGCTTTCTCCCAATGTTTTTTCTCCATTCTATTCATTCTGTCACCTTCTGGAGTTTTGGTTCACTGCCACTGTTGCCTCTGGCTTGCTTAGTTGGGGACACTTCACACTTAATTTTCAATATTCATATACTTGGCCTGCTCTTCTGGAGCTGCTGTACAGCCAAAACAAACTTTGTTGCATTGTTTTCCTGTTACTGTGTAAAGCTGCTATATCTATTACAAAAAACGCTATATAAATAAAGTTGACTTGACGGTAGAAAAATGGCTTTTCATTATCCAAAATGTACTTGTTAGGTACTGCTATTGTTCTTACCCCTTCATTTATCCTGTTTGCACAAATCATGATTTCTGAACAGTCTGCCTGACTTTTGTCTTACCATTATTTCCAATATAGCATTTAATATTTCATTTAATTACCTGTAGTGTGCTGGATCCCGCATTTCTCATGGATGTCAATATCTGTTCCACCCTCTCAGAGTCCCTCATGCTCACTGAACTTTTAAATAACTCTGGAATCTGAAATTGTGAATTAAAAAAATGGAAGCATTACCAAACCATTTATGAAGGTTTTTAAAACCACCAGGCAATTGATGAAAATTTTGAAACAGAAGAAGTTCATCAGGTTTCTTCTGCCTTAAGACTGTTAGATTAATGTGTTCATTTATTGTTAGTAAAATAAAAAAGACAGAGGAATCAATTACAGCTCTTGACTAACTTAGTAGCTTTAATCCAACTTTTCCCTACACCAGATTTATGCTTTGCTCAAATTATAGGAGTAACATCTGTTAAACAGTAAACAATGAGCAAAATGTTTGCTCTATGAAAGCAATAACATTTTTAAAAACTGGGTACAATGAGATCAAATTATTCTACTCACCCTTCAACCATTAAAAGTATTAAAATGAAATTTAAGAATGTGTAAAAGTACAGTGGAACCCAGTTATATTGACGGCCTAAGGGGTTGCAAAAAAGCGTAGAGATAACCGATGATCGACATAACCAAAAGCTCCTCGACGGTAGCTGAGTTTCCCTTGGGTCCACAGGGGGTCTGGGAGAAAAGCTCGAAGTGCTAATCAGACAGCCACGCTTCCGGCGCATACTATGTGCCAGGAGAGGTGGTTTTTGCTCCACAGACCCTAAGTCGAGCGGCCCCTCAGGGCCACCCCCCAATCCGAGCGGAAGGCGTCTGTCAACAGCGTCACGCGGTGACAGAGTGATCCCAGTACGGGCCTTCGGGAAAGAAACCAGGCTTTCTTCCACTGATGCAAGACCTGCAGGCGTCGCCTTGAGACATTGATCAGGTGGGAAAGGTTGCCCCTCGAGGAAACCCCTTGGTTTGAGCCACTATAATTGTCACAAATAGCGCAGGCCTAGTGGAAAAGCACTGGGAACTGCCGCCACAAAACTTAACACTTCCTAGAAGCGTCCGACCATGAGTGGCTGGCCTAGCCTCATGTTCTTTACTGTGGACGGCTTGACTGATAGAGGCAATACGCACGGGGGAAACCGCGCTAAGATTGACACAAAGTCCCGTACAACACCGAGGGACATAGTGCTCTGCCTCGGCAAGAGCACACTCCTCTCGGCATTCATTCTCAGTCCGAGCTCCTACATGTGTGCAAGAACGACATCTTGATGTCGCACCGCGATCTCCCGAGACTGGGCCAGAAAGAGCCAGTCATTGATGTGAATCAAGATACGGGAGCCACGGAGAAACCATCAACGAAGGTGAATCACCCGGAGGTATGTGGTAAGCAGAGTAGCCACATAAACCTCTCGGGAAGAGAGAGCCCTGAAGCCAAGCTGGCCCGCAGGAAACAGCCGCCAGGGATACACGGTTTCCAGTGGTGGGCTCTGGAGAGGAGAGCGGTCTTAGCAACCTCGGTTGTGAGACCAATACCATGCGCTAGGCCCCCTCGGAGGCCGAGCGCATCTACTCAAGAACTCCCAGGGAGCGGAGCTAGAGCTGCATCCATGCACTTGTTGAAAGTGCAAGGAGATAAGCTAGACCGAACGGAAGAACTTGGTATAGATAAGCCTTGTCCCTGAAGGCAAATCTGAGGAACTTCCTGTGCTGCGGAAGGATAGAGACGTGGAAATATGCGTCCTTCAGATCTATCGTGACAAGCCAGTCCTCAGACCTGCTTTGTACTACAAACTGCTTCAGAGTCAACTCTCTGAATCTCAGTCGCGAAGATCTAAAGTAGGACGCAAGCCTCCATCCCTCCTCGGAACGATGAAGTATCGGCTGTAAAAGCCCGGACCTCTGGGGGAGGAACATACCCTATGGCCTCTTTCCCCAGCAATGAGTCGACTTTCTGTCCCATGACCACAGCCTGCTCGGGGACCACCAGGGTTGGCAGAACCCCCGAAAAATCCGGGTGGATGGACCCGGAACAAAGGGGGGACCATCTGCCAAATGCGAGGCCGAAGGACGTTAGCGTCAGGGCCTTCTGCTCTTTGCCTCCTTAGCCTGGAGGACAGCCCATCTGTCCTGCCAGAAGGCTGCGGCTGAGCATGACAACCCGCACTGCCACCCAACAGAGGGGGCTGCCGGGTGACAACGCTCTGCCGCTGAGCAGCGCGGTAGGAGGAGCCGCTGCTGGGCGGCGGTTGGCTCGCAGTCCCAGACGCTCGAGAGCAACGGGGAAGAAATTCTCCTGAATGCTACCTCTCTTAGCAGCCTCCTGAAACCTCTCGACGGCCATCTCGATAGCATCGCCGAAGAGGCCAGGAGGCATAAGAGGAGCATAAAGAGGATATTCTTATCTCTCGAGTCAAAACCTCAAGCAGCTCCTCAAATGCGGATGAGATTGATGGCAGTTCAACCTCATCCACATCGATGCTGACTAAATCCACCTCCAGCTTCTCAGAACTGGAGAGGTTCAGCAACGCTTCATTTCATTCCTTTCGTTTCATTTCAAGAAAATCAAACTTACAGCCAGCAAGTGCACTTTACACACACGTTAACTGCGTGCCTATATATTCCTGGCTCATGACGTCACCCTCGGCGACGTGCACTCGCACACCTGGTTTCAATTGCGCTTCAAGAGACAATCACGCTAAGGCGTTCCCATATGCGTTTGACGCAGTGTTGAGTTCCCTTGACAGGGAAATGTAGTTCTTGCAAGATCTTCTGCACTGTGCTGCAAGAGTGAGTGAACCGTCATTAGAGTAAGCAACCATACGGACCGTCATGCATGTACAAAACGAACTCAGCATTTAATAGGGTTGGCGAGTTAACCGAGCTCGAGATAAGTGGCGGTTGAGGAGATTCCCCCCTTCCATGTAAGCGCTTTGAGAGACTTTGATAAAGCGCTATATAAATGTAATGAATTATTATTATTATTATTATTATAAGTGGGTTCCACTGTATTAGTAAATTACTACAAAGTACCATGAACAACCACTAAAGCTCAATTGTTATTCTAATTTTACAAGGACATTTTACAGCTCATTTAGTCAAACTGATGGAGAAGGATCATTTGTAGAGCAACTTTATAATTTGAAATTATTTGTTTCAGTCTTTTTAATTGGAACTTCCCCAAACCGGAAGTGTCTCCCATAATCAAACACAGAAGGATCGATAGGAAAAAGGTGGATAAGAATCAATGCATATTTAACATACACAGTGTGGAAATGTAGTAATGACTTTCAAAATATGGTGGCTACTTTGAATTTCTAGGCAAAAAAACAAACATGTTTCTAACCTTTTTCGGAGCAATAGTTCACATTAAAACAACAAAAACTTCTACTACTAAATGTTTACATAACTCTTTTTTTATCTTCAGTGTATCCTGAATTTTTGGCCCAGAATTTTGGTGCATCACTAATACATTTATTTCTAAATTAAATATAATATAATTTTTACAAACTAATAGATTTAATATAGAAATAGATTACATTTAGAAATAAATTATATATACACAAACACATATTTGTTCCTTTCATGTTAAAATTCAGCTCTTTGTTTTTACATATTGCTGACATTCAAATATTTTTTGTTGGGCTGGTGCTGAGCTAAAGATAACAGTTATCGTGTTCAGTTTATAGGTGGGAAACAGCTTCACAATGTCTTTTGAACCAAACAGTTTCATTATTTCTGTAAAAAACAAAATCATATTATCACATAAGTACTAGGATAAAAGTTATTGTTCAGGTACAAGCGGTCATCCTTGACTTGCGTAAGGCATTTGATACAGTAAATCATGAACTACTGATAGATAAATTAACAAATCTCTCTATTAGTAGAAGTACAATAAACTGGATTCAATCTTTCCTTCGTGTAAGGCAGCAGTGTGTTTTGGTAAACAATGTATCATCTTCCCTACGAGCATGTACCATGGGTGTGTCACAGGGCTCTATATTAGGGCCCCTGTTGTTTTCGCTTTATATAAATGATTTTCCATCTGTGTGTACTAAGGCTAAAATTATCATGTATGCTGATGACACAGTGGTGTATATTCATGGTAAAACTTAAGGACGTTGCCCAAAAGTTAACTGAGGAAATGAAAAAGATTTCCAACTGGTTGAAAAACTCTCATTTAACATTGAATGTTGACAAAACAGTTTCTATGTTTTTCACAAATCGGCGTAAGTTTTCATCATGTAAAACTGAATCAAAAATTATAATTGAAGGTCAGGAAATATCAAGGGTTGACCATTTTAAATATTTAGGAGTTACTCTTCACTCAAATTTACATTTTAAAAAACATATTAAAAAGGTAACTAATACGTTGAAACTTAATATTGCACAGTTTATATATATTAGGAACTCTTTGACCATAGATGCATCTAATTTATATCTAAATGAGTTTATATTCTCGCACTTTCGCTACTGCACGACGAGTTGCTCACAGGCCTGTAAAACAACATTAAGGCCCCTGGAATCATTATACAAAAGTTCTCTTAAGGTTCTTGATAAGAAAACTCGGTTATTTCATCATTGTCATATTCTCAAGTTAAGTTTTGAAAATACAATCATATATTCAAATCTATGTCTTTTGTTTAAGATAATAAATGGTACTGCAGCTCCTCCTTTAAAAAAGTTTATTCTACTGAGATCAGAACATCAATCTCGAGTCACTCGGTCGGCTGTTCGGGGCGAGTGTACAATTCCTTTGTGTAAAACAGCACTTGGTAGCTCAGCCTTTTCAGCTGTGCCCATCAGACGGTGGAATAATTTGCCAACAGAATTAATCATGTGTGAATTTTAAAAAAAATTCACATGAGGTCAAAAAATGTCTTCTTTCGCAACAAACCTGTTTACATAGTGTTTAGTACTATATTTGATGTGTATGTGAGAGTGTATTTTAAATGCATACCGAGGAATGATTGCAAGATATGATTATTCATTTTATTTTTTTAGGATAAATGTATTAACTTGTTCTGTTTATATCAGCCTGCCCAGGGACTTCAGGTGTAAATTAGCACACGTGCTATAACCTGGTAAAATGCATCTCTCCTTTTCAAGGTTAATGTATATTTTACACTGTCCCCGTTTAAATAAAGAAAATGAAAAGGTATATCCACTGACATCTACGGTAACGATCAAAATACTGTAGAATAAATCACCTTCTGAAAGCAAGTCATCCTTCAAATAATGATTGTATCAATTTCATCATTATGCCAGCTGGTGCAGGCCTTGAAATTCACGACAGCATCGACGGCAAATGCCGTCGTCCCTTTCATGTTTGCCGAACTGCCCCTCTCATTTTTATGAAATCGACGGCAATATTGCCATGGCCTTTTTCAGAAATGCCTTTTGGCCCTATCCCTTACAAGTGAAAGTATATTTATTGATGAATTATCCTGAACGAACTTAACAAAAATCAAAACACAACGTCTCCATTTTCGCAAATCTATTCATCAGTAGCAGCCATGTTTAGATCCACTGAACAAATCCAATATACTCCAAAATGACGTCATGAACTACGATCTGCACGCGCGTTTTGGTGACTTGTGCGGAGCGGAGCATTCGTCCTGTTGACAGGGTGGGGGGTTGGTAGCGGTCGTCCTATCGGGGCTTGCGGAGCTGGAGCGAGACAGAGTCGCTAAGTTGGCATCGCGCACTTCCACTCCCTGTCAACAACCGAGCATCGCGCACTTCCACTCCCCTGTCAACAACCGAGCATCGCGCTCCCCTTGATCGGACTTTTACTTTCATTTTTCGGGAGGGGAGGGGCCCCTTTTCAAAATTTGCCTAGGGCCCCGTATTTGCTCGGTCCGCCACTGATACAGGCACATGGGGTTATACACACTACTGACTTAGATTATGGGTTTCTGTGACGCAGACTTCATGCAAGTTGGATCAGCCATTTTTTACATAGATTTGTGTTATGATTTTGAATCTGATTTTGGTTGTCAATAATATTCTTAAATTATAGAATGTATATACATATAAAGATTTTCGATTTGAATATTTTGTTCATTGAGATGAACAAGTGCGATATGTGTTCTCCGAATTGTTTTGAGCAGTGTGTATAAATAAAATGTAATTACATTTAAATTAATAATTTATTAAAATACATCTTATAATTGTTTGGATTCCTAAAACAGCAGGGTAAATGTAATGTAGTGTCTCAATATACATGACATCTAAATAGAGTTTAAAGTTCAATTTTCATTCACCTTGTACTTCTTTCCTTTTTCAGTTTGTACAATAAACATGGGTGAAGCTCTTGATTTTGAATTCTCAAGGTCCACCAGATTGATGAATTTAACTTAGGCCACGTCCACACGATGCCGGCGCGTTCCTTATCCGATCTTTTTTTTCCTCGTTCAAAAAAAAGTATCAGCGTCCACACGATACCACTGAAACCAACTGAATCCGGTGTAGTTTATATGACCCAGACCAGTATGGGGCGCTGTAATTCTGCCACAGATAATACACTATACACAGAGAAGAAGACTTTGAGCATGCACATTGTTGTTGCTGTTCAGTGTTGCCAGATTGCTATTTACCTTTTTGTCTTGTCCGACCAGGAAAAATGCATTGGGCTGGTTAATAAAATTTGGGATGGTTTTTGATTCATAAAATCGCTCAACATTTTCATTATTTATAAGAGTACGCACTTTGGGCTGGTATTTTTTTTAAATGGGAGGGTTTTAAGCTGTAGCTGCGCGGGAATCTTCGGTCCAATCTGGCAACACTGTTGCTGCTACTGTGACGCAGCCGACACGGGATGTGATGACATCATCGGTAAACAAAAAAATATACGGATTGGCCGTCCACAAGAGTCCACAAGGGTGTCGGATTCAGATCTATCCACTTTAGGACCCGGTATAAAAAGTGAGCGGATTCAGTCTCCCAAATCGCCGGATGCGTGTGGACGGAACGCCAATCCGATAAGAAATGTATGCGGATGCAGTGATCCGCGTCTCCGTGTGGACGGGGCCTTAGAAATGTACAAAATTATCCCCAAGATGGGTGGGGAGGTCCACCTCCAATATTCTCACAAAATCCAATGAGAAACACTGCTGACAATCAGTGTTGGGTGTAATGCATTACTAAGTAAATCATTACTGTAATTGAATTAATTTTCCCTTGAAGAGTAAAGTAAGTGATAACTCTACATCAAATACTCTATTAGACTTTGTTAATTTATTTTTCTTATTTATTATTAATATTATTGTTCCTGCTGCTATGAAAATACATGATAAATAATTTTTATCCTTATTGTATTGTTGTGGAACTGAACTTGAACAAAAACATAAGTAAAAAGCTGCATTAATACTGATTTTGCATACAGAAGACCAGACATTTAAAGTAAAAATTCGATCAACCATACAAAGAGCCGTACAAACTGTTCTTTCATGCTGAGCCTCAGCCATCAGGCAGTCCTTATTGTCCAGCACTGGTTAAGGCCAGCATGTTCTGAGAACGACTAGTGAGTGAAGAACTGTTTTACTAGCCAAGGTATTTGTGTTCATAAGTGAGAGTAACTATGGGACAGAGAGGTACACAAATGATCATGATAAACAATTGTAAAGGTTTTGTGCTGTGTTTTACTATTATAGTATTATAGAACGCTTTGCATTATAAATGTACCCCACCCAGCTATCTGCAGGAGTCCAGGAGAGACGGGGTCGTTAATGGACATTTTACGCTGCAGAATCTTTACCAGCTAAAAGGTCCGAGTCAACAATTTACTCTACTGATTGATGTACACTACAGCGGATTCGTTATTGATTTGCTCAGTAGATTAAAGGTTGAATTAGTTTAGTAGTATGTTAGTGATTTTAGCTTTCATTGTTTTAAGAAGAAGAAAAAAGGTTTGGTTAAGGTTGGTTAATAAATGCCACAGCAGTAGCAGAACCAATAAAACACAAGGCGGTCGCATACTATAAATGTTTTTATGCTCTCTTGAGGAAGGCACTACAGTGAATACAGGCAAACAGAAGTCAACAATGCAATGATGAATTTGAATTTTCACAACCTGTTCGCACAGTGACTGTTACAGAGAGAAAATTTCTGTAATATCTTACCATGTTAAGACTCAGAGTGATCTTGGCTACAAACTGAATGAAATATATGATGTAAAATCCGATCACTGAAAATTACTTGTGCGCTGGGCGCTCCTTCTTCTTCTTGTGTTTACTGACGGTTGGCAAAACAGCTTTTGGGTGCCTTACCGCCACCGACTGAGTGTGGAGCCTCATTGCATAGAAAACAAAACGTATTCTTTCTCTGTCACTCAGATAACCTTTTCCAGATAATCTGTGCTGCTTTATTAATTAATTATTTTCCAAAGTCATATTCTTTATACCTACTTGATGTTGTTGTTTTTTTTTGTTAAATTATATCTTTCAGACATCACTAGAGATTTATGGATTGTGGTCCAACAAATCTAAATGTAAATCATAGATGTAAATGTAAATAAAGTTATTTTTAGATAACAACTTAAATTTGTATAATTTTGTAAGTTAGGGATAATAATTTATCTGTAATTTTTGTCTTACCTAGTTTCAGGGCATGTGTCAGAGGATGAGGAGACGAGGAAGGCACAGGAAAATAACTGAATCAAGCTTTAATAATAAACTTAAACAAAAACATTTTAAGTATACAAAACAAAAAGCACTTCTTGTGCAAAACACAACCATCAACTGACAACTATCAAGAGGGAACACAGGTAGATATACACAAGGATAGATAAGACACAGCTGACAAGTCTAAAGAGATAAGGTGAGCGAGAGGTGGATGAGTCATTCTACGAAACGGGTGCCATTTCCATGTTGCAATTTTCAAAATTTTCATGAAGAACAAACTTAAAAAAACAACAACTACAACTTGATAGATATCTTAATCTTCCCAAATAACATATTTTCCCACCTCAGGGACAAAATTCTTATTAATATTATCCTTTTTATTTATGCAAGGGAGCCTTTCTTATACCAACCCGTCACGGACAATATGCACACCATTACAGTAGTAAGACAAGAAATAATTTTTTTAATTCTAATGTTTTCCTAATAGTAAAATGTCCCTTCTTTGGAAATTAAAAATAGACACTCTGTAATTTAATCCATTTTTTTATTTTTAGGTTTTTAATCTTGAAATATGAATTTGACCTTTCAATGACCTCATTGTTTGTACTGAGAAAACAAATTAACTTAAAAAAAAATCACATTTATTTGATTAGTCCACACAACAAGAACATCATTCAATATAAAAGTTTATGGAAAATAAAATGAAATGTTACATAAATGTAAACAAAATGACCCTGTGGTAAACTGATGTGACGGTGGTGTGGAAAGTGACAGTATCAAGAAAATCTCCTTTAAATTTGTCTAAATTAAGTCCTTAACATTGCATATTACTACTAATAATGCATTTATGATATATTTACGGTAGAAAATGTACAAAATATCTTCATGGAACATGATCTTTACTTAATATCCTAATGATTTTTGGCATAAAAGAAAAATCAATAATTTTGACCTATACAATGTATTGTTGGCTATTGTCACAGATATACCTGATATACAGATATACCTATGCGACTTATGACTGGTTTTGTGGTCAAGGGTCACACATTCAAATTCTTGATTTCACACTCTCACATTCCTTACCACCACATCACAATAAAACGTGACGGGGTGGTATGTGACGGGGTGGTAAATTTCATCCCAAATTGGCCGCTAATCTCCCCTGAGTTCAAATTCCTCATCTAGCATACATGCATTCAATCTACATTATAACTTTCTTTGCATTAACAATGTTAAAAAATTTATTAAAAAAACAGTTTTCCCCCTCTATTTTGCGTGACGGGGTGGTTGATTTAAGCTTTACGGACCCGGCCTAACATGAAAAAGCAAGAAATAAAGAATGTAAAAGAATGTCAGAACTTGCCTGCTTTTGTCCTTGGTGGTTATGAGGGGTCAAATGATGTCACTTCAGCTTTGTGATGTCATTTAAAGCAAATGTACGTTATTTATAGATTAAACAAGTTAGTGTGACGTGGTGAGTCAAACTTAAGGACACACACAAATCATAAAAAATTTACAAAAAAATAATAAATAATTTTAATAAATATAACTTATGTAAGCAGGAACACACATATTATCCTGAAAATAATAATAAAAAATATATATTTACACATCTTATTTGGTGATATTTTAGATGCAAGTGTCACGTTTGTCAACACGGACACGTGAAATTTGCTATGTACTAAAGAAAAATGATTAAAAAGAGTACATTACTCTTTACAAACAGAATTTTATCATATACCATGTTAACAAGAACACTTTAATTAATAACTTTGAGCTTTTAAACACACTTTGTTGCTAAATTTGTTGTACCTTATGCATCTCATCAAACACTGCGGACACAAATGGCACCCGTTTCGTAGAATGACCCGGATGAAGAAAAACTGGGACAGGAGGAGGACAAGGAAACAGAACACTAAGGGAAGGGAGTCGGGGAGGTCTCCAGGGTGCTGCCGAGAGCTCTGGAAGCCAGGAAGCCATAACCCGTCCCAAAAAACTTTTTAGAGAAAAACCCAGGTGGTGTCAAGTTCTGTGGCTGAAGAAAAACTGGAACATCTTGAGGGGGGGTGTCACAGTCCTGTCATGATTCTTATGTTTGTCCCTCATGTGTTGCCGTAGCTGTCTTAGTCTGTGATTACCTAGTTAGTTCGCCACCTGTTTGTCATTTCCTAGTGTATTTAAACCCTCATGTGCTCCGTTGTGGTTGTCAGTCTTTGAATGTTACTTGTAGAAGTTTCTCTCTCTCCGAGTTTCTGTTTTTGCACCCCCGTGTGCCCTTTTGTTTATAATTAAAGTTCCTTTTTGAGTTTATCTAGTGATCTCAGTGTCGTGTGTCTCCGTGTTTCTACACACCGCCTGGATTGCTAACAGAAAGACTGACCTGGATTGGTCACCCAAAAGAGGACTAGGTTTGTCGCCTCAAAGGACTTAATATGGAATTCCCCGCCGTCGCTTTGCTGCTTCTACAGCAGAAGGACCGTCCGCTGGAAGTGCACACCCAAGAATTCCTGGACATTGCGTGGCGTACCCACTATCCGGACACTATCCCAGCGGGCGGTCCCAGCATGGACTTCCAAGCCTTCGTGGAGTGGGTGCTGGCGAGTCACAACTCGCCATTTACCATCAGGCCGGTGGAGGATATCGCCAGTCCCACTCCACGGCACCAGCCGGAACCCGCGCTCCATCAGCCTGAGCTTTCCCCCGCGCCTCGACGCCCGTCAGCGCCAGTTCCCGCGCCTCGACGCCCGTCAGCGCCAATTCCCGCGCCTCGACGCCCGTCAGCGCCAGTTCCCGCGCCTCGACGCCCGTCAGCGCCAGTTCCCGCGCCTCGACGCCCGTCAGCGCCAGTTCCCGCGCCTCGACGCCCGTCAGCGCCAGTTCCCGCGCCTCGACGCCCGTCAGCGCCAGTTCCCGCGCCTCGACGCCCGTCAGCGCCAGTTCCCGCGCCTCGACGCCCGTCAGCGCCAGTTCCCGCGGCCTCGCCGGCCGAAAACGGACTGTGTTCTCCCCGAGCGGCCGAAAAAGGACTGTGTTCTCCCCGAGCGGCAGAAAAAGGACTGTGTTCTCCCCGAGCGGCCGAAAAAGGACTGTGTTCTCCCCGAGCGGCCGAAAAAGGACTGTGTTCTCCCCGAGCGGCCGAGCATGAACTGAGTTTTCCCCGAGCGGCCGAGCATGAACTGAGTTTTCCCCGAGCGGCCGAGCATGAACTGAGTTTTCCCCGAGCGGCCGAGCATGAACTGAGTTTTCCCCGAGCGGCCGAGCATGAACTGAGTTTTCCCCGAGCGGCCGAGCATGAACTGAGTTTTCCCCGAGCGGCCGAGCATGAACTGAGTTTTCCCCGAGCGGCCGAGCATGAACTGAGTTTTCCCCGAGCGGCCGAGCATGAACTGTGTTTTCCCCCGAGCGGCCGAACAGGAACTGTGTTTCCCCCGAGCGGCCGAACAGGAACTGTGTTTCCCCCGAGCGGCCGAACAGGAACTGTGTTTCCCCCGAGCGGCCGAACAGGAACTGTGTTTCCCCCGAGCGGCCGAGCCGCCCGAACTGCTTCCCCGAGCGTCAGAGCCGCCCGAACTGCTTCCCCGAGCGTCAGAGCCGCCCGAACTGCTTCCCCGAGCGTCAGAGCCGCCCAAGCAGCCGTGGCCCGACCCGCCGGAGCAGCCGTGGCCCGACCCTCCTGAGCAGCCGTGGCCCGACCCTCCTGAGCAGCCGTGGCCCGACCCTCCTGAGCTGCCGTGGCCCGAACCGCCGGAGCTGCCGTGGCCCGAGCCGCCATCAGACCTCCCAGACCTCCAAGACCTCCCCGAACCTCCGCCAGCCTTCCAAGACCTCCCCGAACCCGAGCCACCGGAACTCCCACCCAGCCTCCCTCTCCCACCACCTCTACCCAGCCTGCACCCGTCCCCATCTCTGCCTATGCCCCGCTTCCCCGCTCTGGCTCCACCCAACACCGTGGAGCTGTCATGCGTCGGCGGTACACCGGCATCGTGGGGCACTGAGGTTCCACCTCCGACCTCGGTGCCCCTCATTCCACCTCGGCCCGTCGACGCATCGTCAGGGCCTCCACTCCTCACACCCTCAGCCCCATCGACAACCCTCAGCCTCTCCTCTCCTGCGGGCTCCCTCGTCCTACCGGTGTCCCCTTGGTCGGTCGTCGCCTGGCCTCCTCCTGTGGCGTCGGCCGTCTCCTCCCTCCCTTCAGTTCCCCCTACGTCCTCTGTCCCTCCGCCTCCGAGTCAGTCCGCGGGCCTGCCGCTGGTTCTTCGGAGGTTCGTCACTCCAGCTCTTCCTCGGCCTCCGGAGCCAGCGGCGTCACTCAGGGACCTTGGCCCGTCGGCTCCACCATGGACTGACTCGGGTGCCTGGCCCCTGACCCCGCCTGCTCCCCCCTGGACACCTCCGTCTGCCTGGCCCCTGACCCCGCCTGCTCCCCCCTGGACACCTCCCTCTGCCTGGCCCCTGATCCCTCCTGCACCCCCATGGACTTGATTATTTGGACTCTATGTTGTATTTTGTTCAGTCCTCCCCCTGGTCCCCCTCCCTCCCTCCCTCCCTCCGCTGTAGACCTGTTTAGGCGCGAGGTCGCGCCTTTCGGGAGGGGGAGTTACTGTCACAGTCCTGTCATGATCCTTATGTTTGTCCCTCATGTGTTGCCGTAGCTGTCTTAGTCTGTGATTACCTAGTTAGTTCGCCACCTGTTTGTCATTTCCTAGTGTATTTAAACCCTCATGTGCTCCAAACTCAACCTTTTTGAGTTTATCTAGTGATCTCAGTGTCGTGTGTCTCCGTGTTTCTACACACCGCCTGGATTGCTAACAGGGGGACAGGAGGACAAGACACAGGGAAACAGAACAATGCTTCAAATGGCCCTTGGCCCCCGCCGTGCTCGCCACAGATGTGTTTACTTCTGTGCCACATCACCTTTATTTATATTTAAACTATTAATGGGAATTGAGGATACTAATTGTTGCAGTTTTGCCAGTTGGATATTTGCCCAATCTCACCTGATACAAGACATCTGATCAGCAAGACAGCTGATTCTCCTTTTCATGACCATACTTTTTCGATAAGAGACAGCTCTTGGCTGCGGGCAAGCAAGTCCAGCATATCCACTCTATTCTGTAGTGTCTACAAAAAATGTGTTGTGGCACATCCAAGGAAAGATGTCATATTGATGACAGTATATGCCTCTTTTCAATCCCAATACATCTCAAAATCAATTGTACCTTCACACATATGCAGATCATCCATACTGTTTGCACTGATGCACCCTCATTCCATGACAGATGTAGATGACTCCTTCTCTGTTTTTCCACTTGTCGCTAATGGAAGTCTGAAAGGCCCATTTGTCTTAAACATGTCTGTTGTAAATGCTGCCATTATATAATTTTTATATAATTTGTTAGTTTTCTAAAGTCACTTTCATTATGGAGAATTTAAGTTTTGTTTGTTATTTATACACAATAAATATTTATTAAGGACACAAAGGACTTGCACGGTCATAAGGAAAGTCAAAGAATATGTCTATGTCTTGCAGCAAACAAGGTATTTTGTTTGTATTTATCTGTACTTTGTGTAGATAAACTGCAATTACGGCTGTTGTCCATGTTTTTTTTGTGTCAAGCTAATGTGATTATTTTGTATTCCGTTGTTTTTTACCGTTTATTTGTCACGAGCGTGCGCATTTTGTGATGCTGTGAACAAAGTAGAAATCCAAGAATGCAGAGAACAGGTTTATTCCAGACACAGAAGGGGATCAAGCAGGTAAAGACATCCACACAAACACCAACATGAAACAACAATAACCGACAATACCAGAGTGAACACGTGAGGTGTCACGAATCATTAAAGGGAGGACTGAAGATGCAGGGTTTAATATAACAGAAATAAACATACAACTCACAAAAGAAACACCGCCATGGGGGGAACCATTACTAAACTAGGAAACATCGCAGGAGCCAAGACATGACAACGACACCACACAGGACAGCAAACACACCGGGATTAAATAGGGAACACACGCGCGCACACACACAAGGAAGGTAACGAGTAGAAACAGCTG
>JAWRVZ010000805.1:0-15000 GCA_037043235.1 Rhodeus uyekii
CTGCTTATTTTTCAGAAAGCTTAGAATCGGTTTCTTCTCCAGTAAATGTGTGTTGATGTAAGACTGTTTAGATATTTTTGCTGAAAAACTGACAGAAACAAAGGAAAGGGAAAAGAAGGAAGGAAGGACGAGCGGTGCGATTGTTATTGTGTAGCCGGTTTCTGGCGGGTCACTGACGGTTAGCAATGTTTTTGCGTCAGTGTTTCTCGCAGCAACACACATGCTGTATTTCTTCTAGATGGATTTGCAGAAACTCAGTGTGTTTGAGAGACTCGTGCGCTGTGAATTATTCATCACTCTCCTCACTGACTGACACAAGCGTAGAAGCAGCGACGACAAACCAGCTCTCTGTGAGTGTGTGTGTGAGGGAGTGTGTGTGTGTGTGTGTGTGAGGGAGTGAGTGTGTGTGTGTGTGAGTGTGTGTGTGAGTGAGTGTGTGTGTGTGTGAGTGTGTGTGTGAGTGAGTGTGTGAGTGTGTGTGTGAGTGAGTGTGTGTGAGTGAGTGTGTGTGTGTGTGAGTGTGTGAGTGTGTGTGTGTGTGAGTGAGTGTGTGTGTGTGTGAGTGTGTGAGTGTGTGTGTGTGTGAGTGAGTGTGTGTGAGTGAGTGTGTGTGAGTGTGTGTGTGTGTGAGTGAGTGTGTGTGTGTGTGAGAGAGAGTGTGTGAGGTTTGTGTGTGTGAAGAAGAACATCATTGTTTGCTGTAATTGCGCGTTTGTGTTTGACAGTCATTTGTAATATTTTACAGTTCCAGAGTTGTTTCGGTGAGTGTTTGAGGCTTGTTTGTCATTTCCATTGAGCGTTCAGTCGTGCCGCTGCTCTCCATGCGCTTTCCTGTCAAACTTGACAAAATAAACTGTGTTGTGCTGAAGGAGGTTCTTGCCCCCCCGCCTGACGGACTGGATTCCTCTGACCTCCGACAGACGGCCAGCGCTCGCGCCTGCAGAAGCCTAGAGTTAGAGCGATAATGTCAGCGATACTGTGAGATTCTGTGATCAGAGCTCTAACGAATGCATGAGTAAACGACGTCACCAAACACGCTTCACGTGTCCTGAGCTCCAGATCCTCGGAGATGAACCTGCGCTTCGCCACGCAGGAACAATGCAGCGTTTATCTGCACTGGTCTCGATGTCAGAGAGATGGAAATGAGGCTTTGTGTGAGTGAGTTTGTCATGAGACATCAGTCATAGATGTGTTCACGCCTCGCTAAAGCTTTCAATCAGACGCTCATCCGATTATCTGCATGCTTGAGCTGGCAAATTATTATTATTGTGGAAATTAGAGCCGGTGTCTTTCTTTCTCTCTGTCTGTCGATCTCTCTGACTGACGGGACTGGAAATGGAGTCGTCTCAAAGAGTGCCGATGGTGAGATGCATCGGAGGAATAGATACGGATGCGCTGATAGAACGGAAAGAGGCTAGAGAGTCATGATCGTTCACAAGGCCTTGTCTGAAAGCTTCCTAATGTTTATCTTGTTGTTAGCATGTGTTAGCATTAGTTTGCATGTTACTAGCATGATTGTAGCAGATTTGAATTAATTGGTTGTAAGTTTAGCACGTAACTAACATGAATTAGCACATTTTTCACCACGTCTTTAGCATGTTTTAACACATTTCTAGCATGTTTTATGTTGTAACGTACATTGCCAACATGAATTAGCATGTTTTTCATCTTATTGGCACGTTTTGGCACGTAGCCTTTTTTGCCATGTCACTACAATGTGTGCATTGTTTTTTTTAACAGTTTGCTAACATGTTTTAGTAGGTTGCTAGCATTAATTAGCGTCTTGCTAATATCATTTACGTGATGCGTGTTAATAGAATTCATTATGTTCATTGCCTGTTTTAACAGTGTTAACATTTAGCATCTTTGCCAACGTTTTAACAAATTGCTAGCATGTTTTTCATAAACACTTGTTTTGATCATCTGATAATCAACATTCCTGCATTTATCAGCTGCTTTTATCATCGCATTCAAGAAACACATTCACATTCTAATCAGTTCTTGCTTTCCCTGGGAATCAAACCCATGACCTTGATGTTGCAAGCACTGCTCTTACTGAGTCCAGAGAGCCCTCGACCCCGGGACTGTGGTGTTTTGTGTCTTCCTGACGGTCTTCTGCTATCTGGAGGCGAGGAACTCAGTCTGGTCTGAAATGATGAGCGTTAGATCCGAACCTGCGCTTCCAGATGGATCTCTCGCTCTCTAATGGCCGTCCAGCCGTTATTAATGGAGCCGCGCGCACCTCTATAAAGCCGCGAGCGCAGAGGAAGGGAAATATTGTCCATCTCTTCCTAATGCTTCTGTGCACATATTGATCAGCGGACGCTTTGTATCTGCGGCACAGAAACGCTTCAGAAACGCAGCCTGTGTTTCAGCAGGAAGACGAATGTCGGCCCCAGAATGGGAAAGAGAATCGATTGTGTTTCAGATTGTTAGTGCTGCAGTTTTCAGAGCGTACAAAGCAAACATGATCGCTCAACATGACGCGAGCACGAGCGTCACCTGCAGTCTCTGAGAGCATCAGCGCTCGCGTCACAAACACCAGCAGGAGCGCGTGAAACACACTCCGCAAACGGGAGCAGATTTCCCGCGTGAAACACGTCTTTCCCTCGCTAACCGCTTCCAGCCGCGATACGCCAGCAGATTGTGTTTCAGAAAGCGCTTCTGCTTCTGCGACGATAATCACGGCTGTGACAGCAGACAAAGACAACGATGATCTCAGATGCGGTTTGATTTCATGTGAAAAGAGTTTAATGTGAGTTTTAATACTGTGGAGTTGGGTTGTGTCGACGGCCTCGGGGAGCAAAAAAAGCATCGAGATAACCCATGTAACATATATTACCGATTTTCCCACGTATAACCGCAGACGCATATAATCCGCACACTCATATATCCAGCGGGTTTTGGGTTTTGTGTAAAATCGTTGGCATAACCCGCACCCATAGATTGATGAACTTTTTGTGTAAGATCGCATTTGGAATTTCAAATGTTGCTCGCATGACGTCAATTATCATAACTGTTCAGCTCGTACACAGTGCTTGTGCACGACATTCACACAATAATAAAACAAACACAAGTCAGAATCAGAACAGAAAAGCAGTGTCTCCCGCTGCACTCGTCCCTTTAAGAGTGTTGTGTTGATCAGACGAGAAGAGCCCGCCCTCACGGCAGCACAGCCAATCACGTCGTCTTGCATGATTGACAGGTCAGACAGTCTATCAGCGCAGCTGTCAGAGCACCAAAGACAACTATTGATGTACATGATGTGAGTTATTAAATGAGAATGTACATGCTCGTGTTTTTGGTGTCTTTTTACACAACACTGTTGCCGCGATTTGTTTGATGAAGCGATCGGCTTTCATCTAAAATAATGCACATACACTGTACTGTGTGTGTTTGCTAACAACAAAAGTCACATGTAAAACAACCACAATAAAAACCACCTTCGATTCTTGAAACAAACCTTTAATTATATTCTCCAACAATGCAAACACAAAGATTGCTCACAAAATCACAAAAAGCGTGTTTTTAATGTTAAATTTGTGTAATGTTGCAGAAACTCCTCCCACCCGCTCTTCTGATTGGCTGTGATCTTTGTCTTGTGTGAATGTTTGTGTGAGTCAGTGAGTGAGTGTGTGTGTGAGTGTGTGTGTTTGAGAATGTTTGTGTGTGTTTGAGAGTGTGTGAGTGTGTGTTCTAAGGGTGTCTGTTTGAGTGAGTGTTTGAGAGTGTGTGTGTTTGAGTGAGTGTGTGTGAGTGCGTTTGAGAGTGAGTGTGTGTGTGTGTGAGTGTGTTTGAGAGTGTGTGTGTGTGATTGATTGAGTGTGTGTGTGTGTGTGTGTGTGATTGATTGTGTGTGTGTGTGTGTGTGTGTGTGTGTGTGTGTGTGTGTGTGTGTGTGTGTGTGTGTGTGTGTGTGTGTGTGTGTGTGTGTGTGTGTGTGTGTGTGTGTGTGTGTGTGTGATGAAACAGAAGCGACGCTCACCTGATGCCGTTCAGATGAAGGTGAGTGTGATGCATTAAACCCTTCAGATGAGAGTGTTTGTGTTGTTAAGCGGTGCGGGTGTGTGTGTGTGTGTGTGTGTGTGTGTGTGAGAGTGTCTCAGAGGGATTCGGGGCATGAAGGTCGTGTGGAAATGGATTCAGCAGAAGCTGCATTGATGTTCAGCTGATGTTCAGCTCTCAGCCTGTAATGGTTGAATCGGAGGTCAAGTCGAGGCTTGAGTGCCGGAGTAAACGAACATGCGCGGTTTATTCAGGATCATTGAGCAGATTATTGACTGTAAATGTACAATATTTTAAGACTCATTGTAAATGACAGTTTTAATGAACATTTCCAGCTACTGGTTCAAACATCTTAAACCCTTCAATCCTGATGGTTTGAGAAGTTTTGACTGATTTGCTCTGAAGGACTTTATTTTATTAGCTCAATGAAAGAAACATCTATGTTTTATCTTTTTATTCCCTTGTGAAAACAAGCTTCCGAAATAAACAAACATGCACTTTATTATTATTTTCATTGATCATAGAGCGGAGGGATTGTTGGTTTATTAATGTGCGTGTCATTACCAGCGATTCATCTCTGCATTTGCATTCATTTCATCCTCTCACTCCTACTGTTCTGATCTCTATTTGATATTTTAAGGCTAATTTTAATTTTAAACTTCATGCTTTGAGAAGATGCAAGTTTGGATCTGGAGGTTTTCATTGGAATAAAAATAAAAATATAAATTCTGCATTAAATCACATAATATGCAATAATGAAGCTCTTCCTCAGTGTTTCTGTTTTCCAGCACAAATATCTAATCATTCATAAATCAAGACGCAAAATGACTGCACATATTAATACTTGATTAATGAAAAAGATTAATGCTTAAAAAGCATCTGCCAGTGGAGTAAGAAAACATTTTAAAATGTAATAAAGAGAAAACAATTTTTTCTGAAAATTCAGTTTTTCATCAGAAAATTCTTCCCAAAATTAGTACATGACTCCATATCTTCAGTGATTTTGCTTGTTTTCCAGTAAATGTGTCTTGATTTAAGAATGATTAGATATTTGTGCTGGAAAACAGGAAGATCTTCATGTTTCTAAAGATGCAGCAGAAGTTCATCTCTCTGACTCAGATGTGATTTACATTCACATTCATGCATTTATCAGTTGTTTTTATCATCGCATTCAAGAAACACATTGACATTCTAATCAGTTCTTGCTTTCCCTGGGAATCGAACCCATGACCTTGATGTTGCAAGCACTGCTCTCTACTGTTAGACACACAGGAAAGTCCTTGTGATGAAGGTCTCAACGGTTTGATTTGAGTCTCTGTCTGTGTTAGCTGAAGGATATTATACAGTAATGCCTTGAGATATGAGCCTAATCCGTTGCAGGACGAGCTCGTAACTCGAGTTACTCGTATCTCAAATCATTTTCTCCCATAAATAACACTGGACTTTTAAACATGTTTTTAATTGCTATAAATAACAGAAAAATCTGTTCCAGCTCTCTAAAAAACTCCCTTATTAGTGCTAATAACACTGGACTTTTAAACATGTTTTTAATTGCTATAGACACGCACACACACACACACAATTATATTATATAAGGATTCCTGTGATATTAAATAAAATGTGGTTTTAATTATGAGTTCTTGCCTTCAAGACACACGATACAGTAGCGGCTAATGACGGCATGTGCGGAAGAGGAGGAGGAGGAGGAAGAGGAGGAGGGATAATGTAGATTACGCAAACACAATACAGAAGTGTAGTGTTTGTTCCCGTGTTGTGTATTGGATCAGAAGCTCATATTTATTATGATTGAACACTCATAACTCGTGCTGCTCCCAGCTTAATACTGGTGAATCACTCGTTGCCCCCGGTAACCCCCGCTGTAAAACCAAGCTGCCTCTAGTGGAGATCATATGCAATTACCCATAAATGTATATAACACACACCACAGGAAGACTCGCGGGAGATGCGTACGGAAGTCAACGAAACGTGAAGTGAACGAGTGAGGGGCGTCTGTCAGCTGCTCGTATCTCAAATATTTACTCGTATCTCAAAGCGAAAAATTGCTGGAAGGCTTGTTTGTATCTCGGAATACTCATATGTCAGGACGCTCGTATCTCAAGGTATTACTGTATTATGGTTGTAGAGTGTGTTTGGTCTGGAGTTCATGTATCGTCAGCGTCAGCGTGACGTTCGGCTCGTTCTGAGGAGGTTGTTTGGGAAGCAGCGTTTCTCTTCTTTCCTTCCGTTTCTCATCTGATCACTGCTTCCGGATAAAGGAAATATGACATTGTGAGATTATGTGTGAGCTGGTATATTCTGCAGTTGGTGAAAGCGCAGTAGAAATAAGAGAGAATTAAATGGATTACGGCTGAACATTTTGCGCTTCTGCACACACACTTGATGTGAGGGTCAGTGTAAGCGGATCATCCGTGATCCTGCTGTTCTTTCCTGCTGACCAGAGTCACGTCTGCTCTTGTTCTCATTCACCTCAAACTACAGCGTCTTACAGCGTCTTTTTCAGTTCTCGCTGTGATGAAAGGCCTGATGTTCTCATTCACCTCAAACTACAGCGTCTTCAGGGAACATTGTCTGCTTAGCTGTAGAAAATCACCCGCGCGTCGTCTCTAGCGCAGAGAGTAATGGGGCAGGTGCTGGCGATGACGCACGTGATGCTCGCCGTCTTTTGTGCGGCGCAGTGAGGAGCTTAGATGAGGCTCTGTGGAGTCAGAGGAACCATGTGCTTGTAATGAGACGCTTGCAATAACAGCCGTCTGTATAATGTCCCCATAAAACATGAAAACGCAATGTGTGTCTTTGAGTGTAACAGTAATTCCCTGTTGAGAGTGTGTGTGTTTGTGAGTGTGAATGTGCTGTATGACATTGAGAGAACCTCATCAGAGCTGTGAAATCACACTCACACTCACACACACACACACACACACACACAGGGACGGATGCCACTCTTGTTCTCATGCACACGTCTCTCTACAGTCACAGAAAACTGATTCACGGCTCCAAATGACAGAACCGACCTTCATGTTCCTGCTTATTTCATCGCAGTCTGGAGCCGGAACATCTGGAAAGATCATTTTCTGTTCATTAAATGTGTTTAAAGGCCCTGATACACTCAGTTATTCTTTACATAAACATCCTGACGCCGCCCAGATTTACATGAATATGTGCTGCACACTTTCCTCTCAATAGCAAAATAAACGCACAACAGAAATGTGAAAACAGCAGTTCAGAAAGCATGTGTTCATAGAGTGTGGAAGCCCGTTATACGTTAGATTACTTTACAGCTTTACAGCAGTAGTCCCCAACCCCGGTCCGCGGGCCGAATTCGCGGGCCGGTCCTTGGATCAAATGGTACCGGGCCGCAGACCGAATTCGCGGACTCGTCTGTGAGTGGCTGCAAGCGGCTGTGGTGCTCCAATCTGTCCACCCTCCCGCTCCCCGGTCTGCAGTAAAATTATCAAACGTTTACCGGTCCGCGGCACAAAAAAGGTTGGGGACCACTGCTTTACAGTATTCAACAAGAAAAGATGTGTTAGTGTGTCTTTCGCTTAGAATCACAACTTGAGTTTCTACTGTAAAGCAGCTCAGTGTTTTTACTGACATCTGATGTTGACGGACTCTTAAAGAAGGCGGAGCCTCCTTGCCACACCCACATGGACCAGTGCTAGTTTGAAGGCGAACTGTTTTGTTTGAAATGGCGTAATACCAATTCGTTCCTTGGTTTCTCTTGTATATCGGGGCCTTTAGTTGCACTCTCTCTAGTCTCATCGAACGCTTGCTTTAATCTCATTCTGACTGCTGTGTAAACAAGTGTTAATCGTTCTGTGTTTTACTGCTGCCCTGATCTCTGATGCTGTGATCTTCCTTATCGCTCTCTTTTCTTTTCTTCCTGATGTCTTCTGTTTGTTTGTGTTTTCTTTCCTTATCTTCTCATTCCATCGGTCACACTCCTCTCGTTCTGTTATGTTCCGCCCCTCCCCTCCCCTCCCCTCACACGCCCCACCCCTTCCCTCATGCTCCTCCCTCTCTGTTCCTCCCTGGCCACAGAAGCCACGCCCTCTGCCCCGCCCCCTCAGCCTTCTCAGCCCCCGTTGCCCCGCACTTCCTCTTTGACTTACTCCTCTCCTCCCCCACCAGTTACCCCGAGCTCAGGCGTCCTCCCCTCCGCTCCTCGTGACGTGGCCCCCGTCCTCGTGTCCAGCCGCTTCGTGCGCCTCGGGTGGAGCCCGCCGGAGGAGACGCGTGGAACCATCCTGACATACGGAGTCTTTTTCTCTGAGGAGGGAATAAACAGGTATGAATGGGAAGATGCTCTCGTCTTTTCATCCCTATTGTGCTCTTCCCTTCTGTAGGGCGGGGCTTGATTTTGTCCGTATGGAATTGATTGAATTGTTGTGGTTTGCTGTATGATGACATGTAGGTGCAGAAGAGAAGTGGTCCAAGCACCGAGCCCAGAGGCACCCCGGTCTCAGACTCAACCAATGAAAACAGTTATTGTTTTTCTGAGCGTGTTTGTGTTTGTGCCGCAGGGAGCGATCCATTAATGTCACGGAGGCCGAGAGTCTGCAGCTGACGGTCAGCAATCTCAGACCGGAGGCCACGTACTCCTTCAGAGTCATCGCGTTCAACGAGCAGGGGCCTGGAGAGAGTTCAGAGGCCATCCGACTGTCCACTCAGCCCGAGCGTGAGTACCGGCGCACACGTGTGTGTTCACAGCGGGTCACTGAAAGCCCACCGTAAAGTTCTTATGGCGAACACTTAAAAAACATTGCTCTTCCTCAGAATTTTTGTCTTCTTAGAACAGACACATTTACTTGAGAAGCAAGTTTTCTGAATGAAATATATCAACATAAAGTGAATTTACTAATATCTGTCAGTGGGTTCAGGAAAATACTTGTTTTCCCTTTGAAACATTTTCTGACTATATTTAATATCTTAATTCATTTGTAATAGTCAACAATCCTGTCCCATGATGCTCTAGACATTTTTGGGAGTGACAACCATTATTACTTATAGATGTGTCTCGAAATGTACAAACATGCAACTTATAGTAGTATCTGCAATGAATATGCAACGTGCCCGTATTCTCTTACCAGCAACCACAGCAACAGTGAACAAAGAAACACTCACATACACACACAAACACACACACACACACACTCATTCACTCTTACGCACACACTCACACACAAACACTAACTTACTCGCTCACTCTTACCCACACACATACACACACATTCACTCTTACACACACACTCTCACGTATACACACACACACAAACACACACACTCACTCACAGACACACACTCATTCTTACACACACACACTCCCACACACGCACATTCAAGCTCTTTAACCTTTCTAAATGAGAATGAGAAGCAAGATTGAGCCGTCTGACCACAGACACTCTCTCACGCACTCTCACTGTCTCTCTCACACACACACACACACACACACTGTTACACACACTCTCACTCATACACAGACAGACACACACACATTCACTCATACACAGACACACACACACATTCAAGCTGTTTAACCTTTCTAAATTAGAATGAGAGGCAAGATTGAGCCATCTGACCACACACACTCTCACTGTCTCACACACACACACACACACACACACACACACACACACACGTGCGCACATACACTCAAGCTCTTTAACCTTTCTAATAGAGAGTGAGTGGCGAGATTGAGCCGTCTGACCTTTCTGTCCAGATTCCAGCTCGTCCTCACAAAGACTCTGAAAGACAAACACACTTCCAACTCTTTCCTCTGTTGCTGAATCATGAATATCATTCTAAATGTGGAGCTCATCTGCATCCGGACTCACTCCTGTCACACATGCTTCACATGGTTATCTGGTCATCTGTGGATTATCGCTCACTACTGAGACTGATCTGATGGATTCTAGTATTATATTTTGGGTTATTATCGCTAACTAAACCTATGAAAAATAATGCCTTTCTTTAAATAAAATGAACATTAACTGAAAAAATATGTACTATAAAATGTAACTTGCTTAACTTGCTGGTAACGTAAGGAAATAGGTAAATAACAGAGGTTTAAGAAACTTAAGACTAAACGTAATGAACACTATGTAGACAGAAACAAAATAAACTACATTTACATTTAATCTTTTAAGACAAAGCAACATAAAAATGAGAACAATAGAAGTAATCAAACCAGCAATATGCAAGTGCTATTCTAGCACAGTATATGTGACAATGTGTGTTTATATATATATATATATATATATATATATATATATATATATAGAGAGAGAGAGAGAGAAAAGTATTAATGGACTTAAAGTGTTGATTAAAAAGATGCTTATTCAGCCATTTTTGGGTTGAGTTCGACAGGTCATTCCAGCAGCAGGAACAGTCCAGGTAAAGGTCAATGAAAGTAATTCTGTGCCTCTTTGGGATAAAGCCACCACAAGTCTCTTTCACTCACAGAGCTCAAGCTTCTGGAGGCTCATGGGCCTGGAGTAATGAGTTTAGGTGTAGGGGAGCAAAGCCAATGGCTGCTCTGTAGACACACATCACTGCCTTGCATCTGATACAAGCAGCAATTGCAAGAGAGCATTTCAATAGTCCATTGTGGATAGAAAAACATAAGTAAAAATGTATGACCAGGTCCTTCTAGCAATATCAACTGTGATGTGACTGATTATCAATAAAATCAGAAAAGATTCCTGGCTGTCCTGGATGGAGTTATGGTTCATGAACCAAGCTGAATGGAGAAGTTCTGATGGAGTGTTGGGTTGGCCAAGACCATGAGGAAATATGCCAGAAGGTGATGGGTCTTCATTCAGCAAGAAACATCTGTCAGGTGGCTTCCGTCGGATCATTTGGCTGGAATGAGAAATTTGTCGTCAGCATAGTAGTGATAAGAAAAGCTATGTTTCTGAATGACAGATCCTAGTTGTAACATGTAGGTGGAGAAGAGAAGCGGTCCCAGCCCTGAACCCTGAGGCACTCCAGTATCAGATGATGAGACTGAGATGCCTCACTCCTCCACGACTCCGTGAAGAACTGAAGAGAGGAATGACTGGAACCACTGGATCCTGACGAGGTGTAGATGGGGAAGAGAAATGGTCCCAGCACTGAACCCTGAGGCACTCCGGTATCTAGATTATGAGACATAGGCACCCTGAATGACCCGCTGAGAGGAAAGACTTAAATAACTAGATTGCGGTTGCTGAGATACCCTTCATCTTGATGATTGACAGGAGGATCTGGTGGTTAACTGGGTCAAAACCAGCAGACAGATCCAGCAAGTTGAGTACTGAGGATTTAGAAGCTGGTCTCACCAGTCTCAAAGGTTCAATAACCGAGAGCAAGGCGATCTCAGTCGAGTGACGCTTCTGAAACTAGACTTTTTTTGTTCTTTGTGAGAAAGGTAGAGACTTGTTTAAGTGTTTTAGCAATAAATGGAAGAAGGGATACAGGTCTGTAATTTTATAGATGTGCTGGATTTAGAGTGTTTCTTCAGCAGTGGGGTTACCCTAGCCTGCTTTAGTAGGCTTGTTCTGTAGGAATGAGAGAGCTGTTGATATGACTGAAGAAGAAAGGGCTTGAAGGAGATGAGTGGACAGGTGATAGAGTGATTGGAATGGGATGAGTTTGGAGACTTCTGCCTCTGAGAGCGGAGAGAAGGAGGGGAGGAATGTGTGTGTCAGCTAGTGGTGTGGAAAATTGTCCGCTGATTGTTGTTTTATTTCTGAAGAATGTGGCAAAGTCGTCATCTGTTAGGATTGATAAAGGAGGGGGAGGAGGAGGGTTAGGAAGAGAAGGTTTTAAAAAAAGCATGCAAGAGTCAGAAGAATTGTTCATTTTGCAAGTCATTTTAACAGTAGAGACATTAGCAGAGAAGGAAGAGAGGAGTGATTGATTAGTTTAGAACGATACCCAGGGGGCAGAGGGGGGGGGGGGGGGGGGGGGTGGCCTGGATGAAAGGGGGCATGGTGTCAGAGTGGAGAACAGAGCACCAGTAGCACTGTTAGCATATGGTGATGAGATGAATAGGGGGAAGAAATGTGAGACCAAAGAGGACAAATGGGAGAGTGAGCATAGGTCACACTGAAAGGAGTGTGTGTTGTGTCCTGAGCCAGGCTGCGGTTAAGTGTGGAAGTGAGGAAGTGACCAGATTATGGTTTTCCCGTGTCTCTAACAGCAGAGAGCAGTGCTTGCAACATCAAGGTCATGGGTTTGATTCCCAGGGAAAGCAAGAACTGATTAGAATGTCAATGTGTTTCTTGAATGCGATGATAAAAGCAGCTGATAAACGCAGGAATGTAAATGTGAATGGTCAGCGGACAGGTAGATAAGGTCCAGTTAGGTTCATGAGTATCCGCAGTAGATAATTGTGTGAGGTCAAACGAGCAGAGTGTGGAAGTCAGCAGCCTGAAGTGTTCAAGGTGGTTGTTGAAGTCTAAAAGAACGACCAGAGAATTGTTATCCTCAGGGAAGGATGAGAGTAACACATCCAACTCCTCCAAGAACTCCTAGCTGACCTCGGGGACCATAAACAACTACAAAATGGATTTTAATAGCGCAGGTGATTGTAAATTCATCCGATTCAGAGGAGCTATTGTCATACAGAGATGGTGAAGGATTGAATTTCCACTCGTTGGAGACGAGCACACCAGTATCTCCACCCCTCCCAGTCAGTGAGGAGCATGAAAAAGTTATGCTTCTGTTAAGGAATTACATTTAAGCATCATTTTGCTTCACTGATCTGGTTATACGGACTGTGTGTGTGTGTGTGTGTGTGTGTGTGTGTGTGCAGTTCTGGTTCCTGGGCCAGTGGAGAATCTGCGGGCAGAAGCTGCGTCTCCGACGTCCATCCAGGCCTCCTGGGATCCTCCCGCTCATGCCAACGGCCCCATACAGAGCTATCGGCTGCTCTGGACCGAGACGTCAACCGGAAAAGAGCAGGTGAGACTCTACCGGAGTTGCCATATCGCCCGTTCCTCACACTTCAACGTTTAATGAATGCAAAATCCTTGAATGACTGATTGTTTGGAAAAAAACTGAAAAGTTTGAATGTTCATAGTTGGGTTTGCTTTTTCCAACTCAAATCTCTTTCAGCAAACAGAGAAAAATCTCTTTCCACAAGTTTTTATAAGCCGCACTTACATCCTTTTTGACAAATTCAATATGACTATTAAATTATAATGTTAATATGATTTTATTGTGGTTTATTTTTAAATAAAAATAAGACATTTGTTGTAATAATACTGTTGTAGTGTAAAATAGAAAATGATTAAATTAAATAAAAAATTTAATTTATAAAAATTAAATACAAATATTTTATTTTACTTTAAAATTAAAATCTTAATTTCTTAATTTCCAAACAGTAAATCACAGAGATTTTTATATATCGGGTTAGTCTGAAAACCAGTACATTTATTTATTTACATGATTATTACTAAATTAAAATATTGAACAAAACCACAAATATTAATATTATTGTTCTGTAAAATAAAATAAAAAATTAATAAAAAATATGTTATATACATTTTATTAATTTAAATCGCTGCCTGGATGATTTGACGAGCCATATCGCGATTTTGCTTTTCCTAGCAACACCTTGGCAACGGCATAGGCCAGTTTTTGCATGTTCAAACACCACTCGTGTTTTTTCATTCTCACATTAGAAAAGAGTCTTGCTGGCCGATGGCAGCAGCGCTGAAAACAGTTTGCTATAATCTAAATAATTGGTTAGTAATGTTTCTAAGGCGGGGCTTAATGAGGAATCATTAGCATAAACGCCTCCCACAGCAAAGAGACTGACAGCTTAAAGTCGGCATGAGAACTAGTCTTTTTTCCAATATTGTGCTATGTGGGCGGGGCTTGAGGAATTGGTTGTGGTTTGCTATTGGTTGATAATGTGATTGACAGGTTGTTGCCCCGCCCTCATCATCAGAGAACATGCTTTAATACCAAGTCAAATTCCTTGTGTGTGCAAGCACACTTGGCAATAAAGCTCTTTCTGATTCTGTTATTCTCTCTCAACATTATGAACACAATCGTGATGTGCAAACATAAGTCATTCAGAACAATTTCTGCAATGTTGCATAAAAACACAGGAATTGTTGATTTCATGGCGGCTTTTGCGTTGATGAGGGTTGCAGCAATGGTTGTGTTTGCCTGATTTGAGTTTGTCTCGGTCAGAATGTGGAGGTTGTGGGTCAGAGCTACAGGATGGAGGGGCTGAAGAAGTTCACTGAATACTCTCTGCGAGTGCTGGCGGTGAACCGACACGGGCCCGGCGTCGCCGACCAGGACGAGCTCATCAGCACTCTCTCCGACGGTAAGATCCGCCATTCTCGACCGCCGGGACTACATCCATACAGTGCACTCGATGAATGTGCGGCTTACGGCGAATCTCAGCTGTGGGATTGTAATATGTTACACAGTTATACTCAAAATCTGTGCAATGCCACTGAAAGCCAAAGTGATGCGTATCAGAGAAAACATTGATAAATAAGACTTGAGTAGCTAACTGCAGAAGTGTTCACCCCCTGATATAGAGCGGGAGATATAACACACAGCACTCTCACCTAAAGCATTATTTACTGCTGTAACTCTCAACTGCGTGTCGTTTATATCGTCTGAGAATGTAACCGTATTATTGCACAGCTCTAATCTGATAAATGCCACTATTATGCATGAAGATTTTAAGATATTACAAACATTAACATCATGATTTTGTGTTAAGCTGCTTTGAAAGGAAGTGTGTTGTGACTGAAACACTATTATAATTATCTGCATATTTAATGAAACCCTAAACGTTGAGCAGGCACGGATTCATCTGTGTGTCCGTCATGGTGTTCAGAAGACATTTCCTTGAGCAATGCAGATAATCAGACGCTAAAGCCGGCTAATAGATGGCCGTCACATTCTGACGCGTCAATCCGTTTCACGCGTGTCACTCAACTCTCAGTCCTTTGATCTGTTTCC
>JAWRVZ010000805.1:22500-32500 GCA_037043235.1 Rhodeus uyekii
AATCCACGCGAGCTGTGATTTAAACGATGTTAATGATAGTTAATGATAATGATTATGCTTACATAATGGGTTCATCATCACACACAGTCCAGTGCCGTCAGCCTCGGTATTCCCATAACGTTTCCTGAACTCTAGCAAAGCTATTCTTTGAGTTTTCATTTTCACCGCTAGATTCCCAAACCCAGTGATGATTCTGCAGCGTAAGACGGACTCTAACCGCACTGTAAAAAATCTGCAATATTACAAAATAATTCTTAAAAATGTTAATTGCTGAAGAAAATTTATAACTATTTTCTGCTTAAGTATAAGTCTGTGTGTGTGTGTGTGTGTGTGTGTGTCTGTGAGACTGAGAGTGACTGAAAGACTGAATGAGTGAGTGACTGAGTGAACGAGTGAGTGACTGAAAGACAGAATTAGTGAATGAGTGAGTGACTGAAAGACTGAATGAGTGAATGAGTGAGTGACTGAAAGACAGAATTAGTGAATGAGTGAGTGACTGAAAGACTGAATGAGTGAATGAGTGAGTGACTGAAAGACAGAATTAGTGAATGAGTGAGTGACTGAAAGACTGAATGAGTGAGTGACTGAAAGACTGAATGAGTGAATGAATGAGTGAGTGACTGAAAGACTGAATGAGTGAGTGACTGAAAGACTGAATGAGTGAATGAATGAGTGAGTGACTGAAAGACTGAATTAGTGAATGAGTGAGTGACTGAAAGACTGAATGAGTGAGTGACTGAAAGACTGAATGAGTGAATGAATGAGTGAGTGACTGAAAGACTGAATGAGTGAATGAGTGAGTGACTGAAAGACTGAATTAGTGAATGAGTGAGTGACTGAAAGACTGAATGAGTGAGTGACTGAAAGACTGAATGAGTGAATGAATGAGTGAGTGACTGAAAGACTGAATGAGTGAATGAGTGAGTGACTGAAAGACAGAATTAGTGAATGAGTGAGTGACTGAAAGACTGAATGAGTGAGTGACTGAAAGACTGAATGAGTGAATGAATGAGTGAGTGACTGAAAGACTGAATGAGTGAGTGACTGAAAGACTGAATGAGTGAGTGACTGAAAGACTGAATTAGTGAATGAGTGAGTGACTGAAAGACTGAATGAGTGAGTGACTGAAAGACTGAATGAGTGAATGAATGAGTGAGTGACTGAAAGACTGAATGAGTGAATGAGTGAGTGACTGAAAGACTGAATTAGTGAATGAGTGAGTGACTGAAAGACTGAATTAGTGAGTGAGTGAATGAGTGAGTGACTGAATGACTGAATTAGTGAGTGAGTGAATGAGTGAGTGACTGAATGAGTGAGTGAATGAGTGAGTGACTGAAAGACTGAATGAGTGAATGAATGAGTGAGTGACTGAAAGACAGAATTAGTGAAGGAGTGAGTGAATGAGTGAGTGACTGAAAGACAGAATTAGTGAATGAGTGAGTGAATGAGTGAGTGACTGAAAGACAGAATTAGTGAATGAGTGAGTGAATGAGTGAGTGACTGAAAGACTGAATGAGTGAATGAATGAGTGAGTGACTGAAAGACTAAATGAGTGAATGAGTGAGTGACTGAAAGACTGAATTAGTGAATGAGTGAGTGACTGAAAGACTGAATTAGTGAGTGAGTGAATGAGTGAGTGACTGAATGACTGAATTAGTGAGTGAGTGAATGAGTGAGTGACTGAATGAGTGAGTGAATGAGTGAGTGACTGAAAGACTGAATGAGTGAATGAATGAGTGAGTGACTGAAAGACAGAATTAGTGAAGGAGTGAGTGAATGAGTGAGTGACTGAAAGACTGAATGAGTGAATGAGTGAGTGACTGAAAGACAGAATTAGTGAATGAGTGAGTGAATGAGTGAGTGACTGAAAGACTGAATGAGTGAATGAGTGAGTGACTGAAAGACAGAATTAGTGAATGAGTGAGTGACTGAAAGACAGAATTAGTGAATGAGTGAGTGAATGAGTGAGTGACTGAAAGACTGAATGAGTGAATGAGTGAGTGACTGAAAGACTGAATGAGTGAATGAGTGAGTGACTGAAAGACAGAATTAGTGAATGAGTGAGTGAATGAGTGAGTGACTGAAAGACTGAATGAGTGAATGAGTGAGTGACTGAAAGACAGAATTAGTGAATGAGTGAGTGACTGAAAGACTAAATGAGTGAATGAGTGAGTGACTGAAAGACTAAATGAGTGAATGAGTGAGTGACTGAAAGACTAAATGAGTGAATGAGTGAGTGACTGAAAGACTAAATGAGTGAATGAGTGAGTGACTGAAAGACAGAATTAGTGAATGAGTGACTGAAAGACTGAATGAGTGAATGAGTGACTGAATGAATGAGTGAATGAGTGACTGAGTGAATGTCTGAGTGACTGAATGAGTGAGTGTGAGTGTACATGTGTGAGAGTGTGTGTGTACATGTGTGAGAGTGTGTGTGTACATGTGTGAGAGTGTGTGTGTACATGTGTGAGAGTGTGTGTGTACATGTGTGAGAGTGTGTGTGTACATGTGTGAGAGTGTGTGTGTACATGTGTGAGAGTGTGTGTGTACATGTGTGAGAGTGTGTGTGTACATGTGTGAGAGTGTGTGTGTACATGTGTGAGAGTGTGTGTGTACATGTGTGAGAGTGTGTGTGTACATGTGTGAGAGTGTGTGTGTACATGTGTGAGAGTGTGTGTGTACATGTGTGAGAGTGTGTGTGTACATGTGTGAGAGTGTGTGTGTACATGTGTGAGAGTGTGTGTGTACATGTGTGAGAGTGTGTGTGTACATGTGTGAGAGTGTGTGTGTACATGTGTGAGAGTGTGTGTGTACATGTGTGAGAGTGTGTGTGTACATGTGTGAGAGTGTGTGTGTACATGTGTGAGAGTGTGTGTGTACATGTGTGAGAGTGTGTGTGTACATGTGTGAGAGTGTGTGTGTACATGTGTGAGAGTGTGTGTGTACATGTGTGAGAGTGTGTGTGTACATGTGTGAGAGTGTGTGTGTACATGTGTGAGAGTGTGTGTGTACATGTGTGAGAGTGTGTGTGTACATGTGTGAGAGTGTGTGTGTACATGTGTGAGAGTGTGTGTGTACATGTGTGAGAGTGTGTGTGTACATGTGTGAGAGTGTGTGTGTACATGTGTGAGAGTGTGTGTGTACATGTGTGAGAGTGTGTGTGTACATGTGTGAGAGTGTGTGTGTACATGTGTGAGAGTGTGTGTGTACATGTGTGAGAGTGTGTGTGTACATGTGTGAGAGTGTGTGTGTACATGTGTGAGAGTGTGTGTGTACATGTGTGAGAGTGTGTGTGTACATGTGCGAGAGTGTGTGTGTACATGTGCGAGAGTGTGTGTGTACATGTGCGAGAGTGTGTGTGTACATGTGCGAGAGTGTGTGTGTACATGTGCGAGAGTGTGTGTGTACATGTGCGAGAGTGTGTGTGTACATGTGCGAGAGTGTGTGTGTACATGTGCGAGAGTGTGTGTGTACATGTGCGAGAGTGTGTGTGTACATGTGCGAGAGTGTGTGTGTACATGTGCGAGAGTGTGTGTGTACATGTGCGAGAGTGTGTGTGTACATGTGCGAGAGTGTGTGTGTACATGTGCGAGAGTGTGTGTGTACATGTGCGAGAGTGTGTGTGTACATGTGCGAGAGTGTGTGTGTACATGTGCGAGAGTGTGTGTGTACATGTGCGAGAGTGTGTGTGTACATGTGCGAGAGTGTGTGTGTACATGTGCGAGAGTGTGTGTGTACATGTGCGAGAGTGTGTGTGTACATGTGCGAGAGTGTGTGTGTACATGTGCGAGAGTGTGTGTGTACATGTGCGAGAGTGTGTGTGTACATGTGCGAGAGTGTGTGTGTACATGTGCGAGAGTGTGTGTGTACATGTGCGAGAGTGTGTGTGTACATGTGCGAGAGTGTGTGTGTACATGTGCGAGAGTGTGTGTGTACATGTGCGAGAGTGTGTGTGTACATGTGCGAGAGTGTGTGTGTACATGTGCGAGAGTGTGTGTGTACATGTGCGAGAGTGTGTGTGTACATGTGCGAGAGTGTGTGTGTACATGTGCGAGAGTGTGTGTGTACATGTGCGAGAGTGTGTGTGTACATGTGCGAGAGTGTGTGTGTACATGTGCGAGAGTGTGTGTGTACATGTGCGAGAGTGTGTGTGTACATGTGCGAGAGTGTGTGTGTACATGTGCGAGAGTGTGTGTGTACATGTGCGAGAGTGTGTGTGTACATGTGTGAGAGTGTGTGTGTACATGTGTGAGAGTGTGTGTGTACATGTGTGAGAGTGTGTGTGTACATGTGTGAGAGTGTGTGTGTACATGTGTGAGAGTGTGTGTGTACATGTGTGAGAGTGTGTGTGTACATGTGTGAGAGTGTGTGTGTACATGTGTGAGAGTGTGTGTGTACATGTGTGAGAGTGTGTGTGTACATGTGTGAGAGTGTGTGTGTACATGTGTGAGAGTGTGTGTGTACATGTGTGAGAGTGTGTGTGTACATGTGTGAGAGTGTGTGTGTACATGTGTGAGAGTGTGTGTGTACATGTGTGAGAGTGTGTGTGTACATGTGTGAGAGTGTGTGTGTACATGTGTGAGAGTGTGTGTGTACATGTGCGAGAGTGTGTGTGTACATGTGCGAGAGTGTGTGTGTACATGTGCGAGAGTGTGTGTGTACATGTGCGAGAGTGTGTGTGTACATGTGCGAGAGTGTGTGTGTACATGTGCGAGAGTGTGTGTGTACATGTGCGAGAGTGTGTGTGTACATGTGCGAGAGTGTGTGTGTACATGTGCGAGAGTGTGTGTGTACATGTGCGAGAGTGTGTGTGTACATGTGCGAGAGTGTGTGTGTACATGTGCGAGAGTGTGTGTGTACATGTGCGAGAGTGTGTGTGTACATGTGCGAGAGTGTGTGTGTACATGTGTGAGAGTGTGTTTGCACAAAACTCATTGCACTGAGTTGGTTCTCCTTTTCTACACCGGATAATTAACACAGCGACAGGGCCAAAATAACAATCCTCAGCTTCTGCCATTCGCTCTCTCACACTCACACACACACACACACACACACACACACACACACACTGAGCTGAGCTGTAATCAATTAAGATTACCCTCCCAAGCAGGGAGAAGTGCCAACAAATGCTAATGTATGCAGCCGTGGCATCACTGCAGTGAGCGGCGCGACGAGACGGCCGGTTGGTTGGCGAGAGTTGGCGTGAGACAAAGGAGCGATGCGGCTAAACCGGGATGGACATGTTGCGGTTGGCAGCGGTGTGGTGTGAATTTTAATTGGTTTATTTGCATGTTAACGGGCGCAGATGGCACGGCTGCAGACCCGCTGAGCATATGATCACATTCCTGCGCAGACGTGCCACGGGCCGCTCATGAAGGTTAATGAATCTGGGATGGTGAACGAGCTGTTGACTCAGGTTTGGAGAACTAGTAGAGGTTGTGTTGACGTGCTGATCTTTGGACCACAGCTGCTCGTACTAAAGACCCTGTCAGATCACTTCATTCCTTCCTCTGCTTCACCAGCAATCAATGCCTTTCAGTGCATAATTAATGAGCATCCACACGGAATACAGATGTGAATAATAGAAACTCGTGCCAGAAGAATATTGATTGTGCAGTTTTGAGAAGGACACAAATATAAATTTCAAACTTCAGTGCTTTTAGATCTTTTTGTCAGATGTTGCTTTGGTCTACTGAAGTATAATTACAAACGTTTCACAAGTGTCAAAGTCTTTTATTTACAAGTACATTAAGTTTATGCAAAGAGTGAATATATGCAGTGTACTGTCCTTCTTGGCATCCTGCAAAAGTCTTGTCCTCCCTGTGTTCAGATCCACCCACTCCTGCTGCCGTTCCTGCAGGAATCCATGATTAACAGAGGAAGAGCAATGATTTCAAGCCTCATCCTCATTTTAAAGCTTCCAGTCTGTTGTTGTAACTCAATCAGGATGAGTTGATCGCCAGTCTTGCCCTCTTCAACCTGTTAACGAGAGAGAGAATCACTGCATCACGTGAGCTGGAGCTTTAGTGGCAGCGCTGAAATGCAGAGGAAATGTTTTATTGGGATTAAGTTGATTTTCATGGCAAAGCAGGAATTTTCAATTTAATTTCAGTTAATCTGATCACTCTTCATAACATTCTGGAGTTTATGCAAATTTTGTGCAAATTACTATTTGTGTCATTCTCAAAACCTTTGGCAACAGCTTTGATACACACTACAATTCATAAAAACATTAAGTTACAAAAGATTGTATTTCAAATAAATGCTGTTCTTTTGAACTTTCTTTTCATTAAGGAATCCTGAAGAACAAACTGTTTTCAACACTGATAATAATTATAAATCTTTGTTGATCATCAAATTAGAATGATTAGTGAAGATCATGTGACATTGAAGACTGGAGTAATGCAAATTCAGCTTTAATTACAGGAATAAATGACACTTTACTATATATTCACATAGAAAACAGCTGTTTTGCACTGATATAATATTACACTGTTTTACTGTATTTATCATCTAATAAATTCAGCTTTAATCACAGGAATAAATGACACTTTACTATATATTCACATAGAAAACAGCTGTTTTACACTGATATAATATTACACTGTTTTACTGTATTTATCATCTAATAAATTCAGCTTTAATCACAGGAATAAATGACACTTTACTATATATTCACATAGAAAACAGCTGTTTTACACTGATATAATATTACACCGTTTTACTGTATTTATCATCTAATAAATTCAGCTTTAATCACAGGAATAAATGAAACTTTACTATATATTCACATAGAAAACAGCTGTTTTACACTGATATAATATTACACTGTTTTACTGTATTTATCATCTAATAAATTCAGCTTTAATCACAGGAATAAATGACACTTTACTATATATTCACATAGAAAACAGCTGTTTTACACTGATATAATATTACACTGTTTTACTGTATTTATCATCTAATAAATTCAGCTTTAATCACAGGAATAAATGACACTTTACTATATATTCACATAGAAAACAGCTGTTTTACACTGATATAATATTACACTGTTTTACTGTATTTATCATCTAATAAATTCAGCTTTAATCACAGGAATAAATGACACTTTACTATATATTCACATAGAAAACAGCTGTTTTACTGTATTTATCATCTAATAAATTCAGCTTTAATCACAGGAATAAATGACACTTTACTATATATTCACATAGAAAACAGCTGTTTTACACTGATATAATATTACACTGTTTTACTGTATTTATCATCTAATAAATTCAGCTTTAATCACAGGAATAAATGACACTTTACTATATATTCACATAGAAAACAGCTGTTTTACACTGATATAATATTACACTGTTTTACTGTATTTATCATCTAATAAATTCAGCTTTAATCACAGGAATAAATGACACTTTACTATATATTCACATAGAAAACAGCTGTTTTACACTGATATAATATTACACTGTTTTACTGTATTTATCATCTAATAACTTCAGCCTTTCTAAGCAGAAGATACTTTTTTCTTTCTTTTTTTAAAGCATTTATCAGCTGCTTTTATCATCGCATTCAAGAAACATTGACATTCTAATCAGTTCTTGCTTTCCCTGGGAATCGAACCCATGACCTTGATGTTGCAAGCACTGCTCTCTACTGTTAGACACACAGGAAGTCTCTTGCACATCTTTTGAAGCTGGTGATTGGTCAGTGGTGTGTTGTGTTTGAATGTCTCAGAGCATTAAGGTGAGCTGGCAGCCGCCGCCTGCAAACACGCAGAACGGATTCATCACCGGATACAAGATCCGCCATCGGAAAACGGGCCGGCGGGGCGAACAGGAGGCCATCGAACCCAACAACCTCTGGTACCTCTTCACCGGTGAGTCTGTGCGTCGAACTCTTCCATGAGATCCGTTCCCTCTCTCCCTTCCACATTCCCTCGTTTCTCCCATGTCGCACGCATCGTCAGTTAGACCGCACTCGGTGGTTTGGGAAGTCGACACACGCTGCATCACATCACGCCGGATTTGTCGTCCTCCGGGACTTCGGAAAGCACAGATGTGTTTATTTGAATAGGATTTGTGAATTTATTGGAAAATCATATTCATTTCCATTATTCCCTTGATGGATATCTCGCTAAGTTGCTATTTCCGAAGGGATTCATTTCACAGTGTCGTTGGAGTGTGTTATGCTAATTCCCGCCACTCCGGGGTATTCAGGGATGACAGCGCCCTACTATCATAATTGCGTTTTTTATCTTTACACATGATGGAAATGCATCCTGATCTGTTTAGATGAGGTTTGGAGACCTTGTTTACCTCGCCGCCTTCGCTGATTGCTCTTTACTAATTAGAATCGCAAATAATCTCACACACACACACACACACACTCCTTCTTTTCTCTTGCTCTAACTCCCGCTCTGTGTTTATTGTCTGAAGGGTTGGAGAAAGGCAGCCAGTACAGCTTCCAGGTGGCGGCGATGACAGTCAATGGCTCGGGTCCCAGCAGCGAGTGGCACACGGCCGAGACGCCGGAGAATGACCTGGACGGTGAATATGACCACAGGGTCTAGGGCGGCTTGACCTTTGACCTTGACGATGCGGAGATGCCACTTTGGAAACACTGAAACGCTTGTGTCGAATCAGTGACTCAAAGCGCCTATCAAACGTTTCATTGCGTTCACTCGTTTGTAATTATGGAAGGAAATAATGACATTTTATGAGAAAAATAGTTGAAATTGTGATGTAAGAATTCAAAATGATGACTGTCGTAATTATGAGATGAATATCAGAAAATGTGAAAATGTTGATAAAAATAGATTTTAAAATTATTACATACATAACTGTGATAAAAAGATGGAGTTATGATGTACTAAGTATGACCTGGTAAATTATTACATACTAATTCTGAAAGATGGCTTGAAAGACTTTTTTAATGTCATAATTATATTTTCAACCATAATAGCAGCTCACATTTGAGTTTTCTTTTAATAAAAATATAACTTAGTATCTCATAACTGTCTTTTTAAGTCTTGAGCGGGAGAGAGAGAGAGAGAGGCCTGGGTCAGGCACGCTCGCCCGGTATGGAAGTTTAAAGCGCACATGATTCGGCATGTAATAGATGGAGATGTTTTTGACATTTACAATATATTTCAAAATAATGTAAAGCACCAGAATCGTGTGTTTTAATGGAGCGCTTTGAAGACTTGTGAGAATGTCAGCTTTTGAACGAGACGCGTGTTCGTCTGCGGATCAAACGCGTGCGTGAGGATGGAGAGACTGAATGACATGATAAACAACAACCACCAGAATGATTACAGTTCTCTAGTTAAATAACAACAGATTAATGCATTACAGTGACATCAATCAATCCCTCCATCGAGCTTGTTTCTCTGTTCTCTGTTCTGTGTTGTAGAAACTCAGGTTCCGAATCAGCCGAGTTCTCTGCACGTGCGTCCGCTGCCGAACAGCATCATCATGAGCTGGACGCCGCCGCTGAACCCCAACATCTTAGTGCGCGGCTACATCATCGGCTACGGCGTGGGAAGCCCGTACGCCGAGACCGTGAGAGTGGACAGCAAACAGCGCTACTACTCCATCGAGAACCTCGGTGAGTCCAACAAACACAAGACTTCTGTTTCAATTACGCCTTCATCACAGATCTGAGATCACATGATGCAGTCGGAGCGGCAGCCATCAGCACGTTACAGTGACACCCGGTTATGTTGACAGCAGAAAAGCGTCGCGATAACCGATGATGGAGATAACCAACAGCCAATATGGCAATTTATTAGATGAAGGATCGGCATGCTATAAACATGTACACACACTGTATATGTTTGCTAACAACAAAAGGCATATGTGCAGCAACTAACAGCAGAGATTCACCAGAATACAATAAAAACACCTTCCATTCTCCATACAAACCTTTCATTATATTCTCCAACATTGCAAACACAATTTCACTCACAGCGTAAACAATCACATCATATTCT
>JAWRVZ010000805.1:42500-68038 GCA_037043235.1 Rhodeus uyekii
CTGGATTGGAAGCGGTTTGTTCGGAGAGCTTTGAGCGCAGAGTTGTCGTGAGATAAGGGCGATGAGGGTGTGTGACGTCTTTAATGAGTCTGTGCCTTTGATTCTCAGCGGTAATTAAGACGAGCCGCAGCAGGAACTCCTCACACACACTTTAAACCACATCCAGAGAGAATCACACACACTCTACATCTGTATAAATACACTACAGGTTAAAAACAGCAGAGCTGGTGTGTGTGTGTGACAGTTTTCACATGGAGAGAGTGTGTGTGTGTGTGTGTGTGTGTGTGTGTGTGTGTGTGTGTGTGTGTGTGTGTGTGTGTGTGTGTGTGTGTGTGTGTGTGTGTGAGATTGAGCGAGTGTGTGTGAGTGTGAGTGTGAGTGTGTGTGTGTGTGTGTGACAGTTTTCACATGGAGAGAGTGTGTGTGTGTGTGTGTGAGATTGAGCGAGTGTGTGTGTGTGTGTGTGTGTGTGTGAGTGTGTGAGTGTGTGTGTGTGTGTGTGAGATTGAGCGAGTGTGTGTGAGTGTGTGTGTGTGAGTGAGTGTGTGTGTGTGAGTGAGTGTGTGAGTGAGTGTGTGAGTGTGTGTGAGTGTGTGTGAGTGTGTGTGTGTGAGTGTGTGTGAGTGTTCCTGCTCTCATTACTCAAGTGTTGTGCGGGTGGGCTCGAGACGGATGTTTGACAGGATTCTTCACTCTGAGCCCACGAGTCCTGCTCCACTTCCCGAACAACATCAACACTGCAGAAGCTCCGCTCGCTCCTCAGAGTCTCGTCCGCAGTTATTACAGCGAGAGCGAGTCCTCAAACACGCCATAACCCTTCGCACGGCATTCCCGCGGCATTCTGGGAACTAATTATAGCTGAAGAAGAAGCAAAATGACTGAAGACATTAAGGAAGATCAGAAGTGCTTTAGTGTTTGACCCTGTGAAAGTGATCGAGTGTTTTAATAATCCCATCTGTTGTATGTAGATGTGTGTGTGTGTGTGTGTGTGTTTCTGATCTCAGTGCTTCTCTCTCTGGTCTCAGGTCGTCATGGAGACAGCGGCTACTGGCCCTCAGACAATAACCCGATTGACATGAGCAGTCTGAATGGTAAGAGCACACACACACACACACACACACACACAATCAAAGCACGAGACAGACAGACGCTGAGTGTGTGTGTGTGTGCGTGTCAGAAATGCCTGTGAAAGATCAAGCGTGAGTCACACATCACATTCGCTGACTTTTGCTCTTTTATTGCAACGTGACATCAACACCTTCAGCGTTGCTCTGAGCCGCAAAAGAGTGCAAACTCAAGAGTGATTTATTTTATTTGTTTTGTTGTTTGATGAACATTATAAACGCAGACCAGCAGGAATATTAGGCTGCTGTCACTTTAAGAGCGAACGCAAGTGTTCTGAATGAGTTTTCTGATGCCGGCGAACGGTTGATCTCAGGCTCCGGTTGCTTTAATGGTTCGGTCCGACACCGAAGGAGAGTCGTGGGCTCTTGTGATCATGAACGGCACCGGCTGCAGTGTTTCGGTCCCTGAATACAGCGGACCCGCGCTTCCTCTGTTGTACGGCAGGGGGCGCTGTCACTTCTGAAAGAGCATCTCCTGATCAAAACACAGGCGAAGAAGAAACAGAAGCGAGCGATTGAAGCGTTGCTGACACACACGTCACACGTCACCATCAGCAGCTTCAAACAGCATATAAATCAAAACTGCTTCTGATGGAAATGAGGACGAGCTTTAAGACTCAGAAGCTTTTGAGCTGATGATGAACTCGTGTTTCCTCTTCCACGTCCCGATGTAATCTTCTTTTCAGCTTTTTGCTCAAAATGTTGCTTTTTTAAATGAAACTTACTGACATTCAAGGTTGATTGTGGTTGTTTAAAAGCAGAGGCTCTGTTCCTTCTTTAGATATTCTGGAGAAAGTTTTGTGAAAATGATAAATAATGCTAGTAAAACTTTTTATTTTAAACCCTGGTGGGGAAAGAGTTAATGTAGAAAAACAGAAAGAGCAGATGAACAGATTATGAACACAACACTAAATCATGGATGTCTATGAGAAAGCACTGAGAAAGCGCATATTGCTTTTATATTCGGGTTTTATTGGCCCGTATGTATTTCGCATCTTTAGTTAAGTGCAGTGATGCCTTGAGATACGAGCATAATCTGTAACTCGAGCTGCTCGTATCTCAAATCATTTCCCCCATAAGAAGTAAGAGGAAAAAATGAATTTTTGACAGACGATACAGTAGCGGCTAATGACTGCATGTGAGATGGAGGGAGGAGAAGGAGGAGAAGATCACAAACACAATACGGGTGCGGGTACGAGTGCTCCGAGTGTCGGCGTCTGTAAACTGCTCGTATCTCAAATCTTTACTTGTATCTCAAAGCACAAATGCTGGAATGTTTGCTCGTATCTCGGAGTGCTCGTATGTCGGGACGCTTGTATCTCAAGGCATTACTGTAATGTGGTCTGTAACATTGGGGCTCCAGGTGTGTGTTTCCGTGCAGGTGTGTGTACAGACTGTGTGCGGTGTGTGTGTGCAGAGCCTCCGGTCGGGCAGATGCGGCCGCCGCACGGCAGTGTGACGCCACAGAAGAACAGCAACCTGCTCGTCATCGTCGTGGTTTCCGTGGGAGCCGTTATTGTGGTCGTCGTGGTGATCGTCGCCCTGATCTGCACCCGCCGCTCGTCCGCTCAGCAGAGGAAGTGAGTCAAACTCTCTCTCTCTCTCTCCCTCTTTCCCTCTATCTCTCTCTCTCTCTCTCTCTCTCCCTCTATCTCTCTCTCTCTCTCTCTCTCTCTCTCTCCCTCTTTCCCTCTATCTCTCTCTCTCTTTCTCTCCCTCTGTCCCTCCCTCTATCTCTCTCTCTCTCTCTAATGTGTGTGACATCATATGAATGAATTTGCATTGATATGAAAACTCTTAACCTTTATCAGATGTGCGCTTGAGGCTGCAGAATAAACGGCACTCTCACTAAGTAATGTAATTCATTAGCATAACTAATTATTCTGGTCAAGCAGCACTCATATAACATAATTATATTCTCATTAATATAATAAACATGTACTTTAATGTACTATAATATATGTAATGTGTAGGCTATTCCTCAGTTACTGACAAGCATGACATCAGCTTGGTGTGTGTGAGTGTGTGAGTGTGTGTGTGTGTGAGAGTGTGTAAGAGTGTGTAAGAGTGTGTGTGTGTGTGAGAGTGTGTAAGAGTGTGTGAGAGTGTGTGTGTGTGAGAGTGTGTAAGAGTGTGTAAGAGTGTGTGTGTGTGTGTGTGTGTGAGAGTGTGTAAGAGTGTGTAAGAGTGTGTGTGTGTGAGAGTGTGTAAGAGTGTGTAAGAGTGTGTGTGTGTGTGTGTGTGTGAGAGTGTGTAAGAGTGTGTGTGAGAGTGTGTAAGAGTGTGTGAGAGTGTGTGTGTGTGAGAGAGAGTGTGTGAGTGTGTGAGTGTGTGTGTGATAATTTGATTATTATTGCATCTGATAATTTCAGTGCAGATCGATTGATATTAATGTGTGTTCATATGTAGTGCAACAGGAGCGTCTCGTGTAATGCTCATCTCTCCGTCTCTCTGTCCTGTAGGAAACGTGCGACACACAGCGCAGGGAAGCGGAAGGGCAGCCAGAAAGACCTGCGACCTCCTGACCTCTGGATCCACCATGAGGAGATGGAGCTGAAGAACATGGAGAAGCCTTCGAGCTCCGCCCCCTCCGGCCGCGAGTCGCCCATCCAGAGCTGCCAGGAGATGGCGCCGGTCAGCCACAGCCAATCAGAGAGCCAGATGGGCAGCAAGAGCAGCCACTCGGGTGAGACCATGTGACCATGTGTGTGTGTGTGTGTGTGTGTGTGTGCGTGCATCAGCAGCTGAAGCTCATGTCGTTCTCATCTTCAGGAGCAGACGGGGATGAAGCTTCCAGCAGCATTTCCACGTTAGAGCGATCGTTAGCCGCCCGCAGGCCGACGCGCACCAAGATGATGATTCCCATGGACTCTCAGCCCAGCAACACACGTGAGCAACACGCGTGACACCAGCCGCTCCGCTTCCCACGAACAATGATTTTCATATCGAGACTGTGAGGGAAAACTGCCACATTTATATGTTCAATAGACCTATGATCATAATTTGCAGCAGGAATATTAGGCTGCTGTCACTTTAAGACCTGACGCACGGATCCAAGTCCAGCATTTTCACATTATTCTGTGTTTTTGACTCTTTAAATGAAAAAAAAGCAAAAAACTCTATATTCAGTAATAACTTGTTCAAGTTCATTTGTTTAGCACATTTAAAAACAGCCGCAAGGCAGACCAAAGTGCTGTACAAAACAAGTTAAAATGTTCAAATAGTTTAAAGAAAACAGACAAAAACAAGACATTATAAAATATTAAAAGCCAATGAAAATTGATGTTTTGAGGCTGGATTTGAATGCGGAGCGAGTAGAAGCAGCGCTCGTGTTGGGAAACGCTCTATCGCCGCGGCTCTTCAGGCGAGATCCAGGGATTGCAGTAAGTTTAGATCTCCAGACCTTCGGCTTCATGAGGGATTATACGGCCGGAGAATGTTTGTCAGATAGCTGGGTGTTTGATTATGCAGAGATTTATAGACTAAGAGTAAGATTTTAAACTCAATTCTATAACTAACTGGCAGCCAATTCCTTCAAAAGGGGAGTGATGTGTGTACATTTTGTACAACCTTCCAGAAATCGCGCTGCCATATTTTGAACTACTTGTAAGCGCAGAATTTGGGCTATACCGTAGTAGATGGAGATGCAACTATCCAGCCTAGTCGTAATAAGGGCATGGATTACAATTTACAAAGACCTCTCTGGTAGAAAAGGCTTCATTTTTGTAAGCAAGCAAAGCTGGAAGAACAGAAAAACAAGCGCAAAACTAATGTTAACCGATAAGAGATCTACACGCGCAACAACGGGAGCTGCAAGCTCATTTTAATCCCTCGCGCGTATGACATCCCATTTGCACGCAAAACACACGCGAACATTCCCCACATGCTCTCCACTGCTGTTTTTATGCTTTTATGTTTTTACTGCTGTTTCTCATGCAAACACTTTTATTTTAGTCGACGAACACATGAAGTGAAGGAGTAATCTGCTCGTATCTCAAATATTTACTCGTATCTCAAAGCAAACATTTACTAGAAGGCTTGCTCGTATCTCAGAATGCTCGTATGTCGAGACGCTCATATCTCAGAATGCTCGTATCTCAGAACGCTCGTATCTCAGAATGCTCGTATCTCAGAATGCTCGTATGTCGAGACGCTCATATCTCAGAATGCTCGTATCTCAGAACGCTCGTATCTCAGAACGCTCGTATGTCGGGACGCTCGTATCTCAGAACACTCGTATGTCGGGACGCTCGCATCTCAGAATGCTCGTATGTCGAGACGCTCGTATCTCAGAACGCTCGTATCTCAGAACGCTCGTATGTCGGGACGCTCGTATGTCGGGACGCTCGTATGTCGGGACGCTCGTATGTCGAGACGCTCGTATCTCAGAACGCTCGTATGTCGGGACGCTCGCATCTCAGAATGCTCGTATGTCGAGACGCTCGTATCTCAGAACGCTCGTATCTCAGAACGCTCGTATGTCGGGACGCTCGTATGTCGAGACGCTCGTATCTCAGAACGCTCGTATGTCGGGACGCTCGTATCTCAGATCGCTCGTATGTCGGGACGCTCGTATCTCAGAACGCTCGTATGTCGGGACGCTCGTATCTCAGAACGCTCGTATGTCGGGACGCTCGTATGTCGAGACGCTCATATCTCTGAACACTCGTATGTCGGGACGCTCGTATCTCAGAACGCTCGTATGTCGGGACGCTCGTATCTCAGATCGCTCGTATGTCGGGACGCTCGTATCTCAGAACGCTCGTATGTCGGGACGCTCGTATCTCAGAACGCTCGTATGTCGGGACGCTCGTATGTCGGGACGCTCGTATCTCAAGGTATTACTGTACTCTTCTAATTCATCAGGGAGTTAACTAGTTAAGCATACTGCTATTTGAGCCAATAAGAGGAGCCAAAAAAGGGATTTTCCAGTTCAACTCGTCCCTGCAGTGCAAACGCTCAATCCCGTCTCACCGGGACCCAAACCGCTCAACTCTCATCCCTCAGGAGAGAGTCAAGAGTCCCAGCTGGAACAATTACTACAGCGTGCATTTAAGAGTCAAGCGCACTAGTTCAAATGCAGATGCTTCTAACGTTCATCAGCAGGAAAGGGAATCCAGCAATATTGTTCCTCTGTGCCGTCATCATTACAACTGTGCTGTGGACTTCACTGTCCACACAGAATTATAACCTTAATTTATTATAACTTAATTATAGGTTATAAGAATTATAACCATTCTTTTAAAGAAAAGCTATTATTAAAATAGGTTATAGCTGATGTGAAATGCCTTTAGTGTGTGTTTTTCTTCTGAACACTGCGCTCTTCCATTAGATCAATACTGACCTTATTCATAACTATATCAAGAACATGAGAAAGAAGAACTTTTAGAAGGCGAGACATGGGAACAAAAGCATGAAATTACAGGCATAAGTTCCTTTTCTAGAGTAGGAGGGAAATGAGGCAGAAATGGGATTTCCAGCAGTCGTTGTGTGTCTGACCCAACTTTACTAATCCAATTTAGCGGATTCAGCCCCAACCAGCAGAAAGCAGTCTCCCGAAGGCTTTCAGATCCTCACATGGCAGAGAAATCCTGTCCTTCCTCAGTGTTTCTGCCTCGCTTTCCAACACAAACGTTCTTAAATACAGATGCATTTGCTGGAGAAGCAACACGATTTTCTGCCGGAGGAGAGCGAGTGAATGTGACTCTCATTCCTCTCATTTGTGTGGTTTGTGCGTCACGGCTCTGAGTCTTCACATGACAGGATGCGAACCCTCGCAGACGTCAGGCTCCGCTGCCTTCCTCCTCCCGGGAGACGCGTTTGATTCCGTCCCGTGAGCGTCTCCTCTTTGACCTCCTGCCGAGATTCTCCATCCTGCGCGTTCATTACGCTCCTCCTTCCCGTTCCTCGAACCACATGAAAGAAGCTTCATCTCTGTCCTCTGGGAAACCCGGAAAGTGGAGGAGCTTTCCTCCTGAGAGGACGTGGAGTTTAGACAGGAAGTGGAAATATGAGAGTCATCAGTGAAAGAGTTCAGATAAACATACAAGATAAACAGATAAGTTGAAAAGCCTCGTAGGAAATGCCCGAAAGCTGAGGTTTGTCAAAGGGACGTTCCTCCTGACCTTCTGCTTTCGTCGGCCAGATGTTGTTGACTCTGATCTGCTTTTATTTGGATCAGAATCATCTTGATTGTTGATTTGGGAAATTAAAAGTTGTATATGACTGTGACAATTTTCAGTCGTTGGTTCAGGATCACACTCAGACTGCAGAGGGTTTAGGCGTTTTTTTATTGGGCTTCCAGCAACAACTCAAAATATCATTAAACTGCAACCAAACTCAAACAGAGGCTTTTCAGCATTCTCGGGTGTGTTGCTACAATCGCCCACTTCTCTCTCTCTGGGCCCGGCTTTTATCCCGTCTCTCGAGTCACTGCAAAATGAATACACCTGTTAGATCTCGTTAACAGAGGCGTGTTTCCTTAACCATTAGCCCTCCCAAGACTCCTCCTCCGCCTGCAGCAGCCTCTAGACCACGCCCCGCCTGCCACAATGACAAATAAATAAAGTCTGTAAATAAGTCTTTAAATTACATGAATAATTTTATCAGACTTACAGATGTTTTTTTTTCCAATTAGTTTTCATATTTTTATATTATTTTTAGATTTATTTATATATTTAATTTTTATTCCTTTATTCATAAATAAATACATTTTATAAATTTTTATTAATTTATCCATTTCATTTTTTCAATTTTTTATATTTTATATTATATATATATATATATATATATATATATATATATATATATATATATATATATATTACTGTTTTATTAATTTTATTAGTTTTTTCAAATGTATTTATTTTTATTAATTTATCAATTTTATTTTATTTTTTATTCATCCTTATAGTTGTTAATTTTTATTTTAATATTAGTTAATTTAGTAATTCAACTTAAATAGTTTTCTTGTTATCTAAAGCTGAAATAAATTAAGTAGACCTTAAGATTAAAATAATAAATAGTAAATACAAATAAAATGTAATTATTGTTTAATTATCATTGAATTATTAAATGTATTATATACACAATATAAATACATAATTTATACACTGAAAAATGAAATATTAGTATATATAAATATAAGATAGCTGCTTTTTAAATGTTATCATGGACTCTCTCACACAAGGATGATAATATTTGTGGATCCATGGATCTAAAAGATGTCTTGTTCGTTCCTTCTGTTGTAGGTTTATATTAAGTCGTTATGTTGTTGTTGTTGTAGCTGTTCGTTTCTCACCACAATGCAGGAGATTCTGCGGTTTTCTATCCTGAAATATTTGGATGCACACAGTGTAGGCAAAACCTCAACACACACACATACACTCTCACACACACACACACACACACACACACACACACACAAAGTTTGCAGTCAATCAGCAGTTGCTCGTCTGGGGCAGTTTAGTAGATAGAAATCTCAACACTTCAGGCAATTTGTCAGTCCTGTCTCTCTCTCTCTCTCTCTCTTTCTCTCTCTCTCTCGGTCTGTCTCTCTGTGAGGTTTTCAATCTCAAGGTCAGCGTTCCTGTAGCTCCTGCTGCGTCATCATCATCACTCTCGTATTCTGATGTTGTTTTGTTCAGGGTTTGTTAAATGAGATTCAGCTCCTGTAGGGATTCTGCTGTTTGCTGGTCGATGGATCCGCGTTATTGAGGAGTTTAAAACAGACTAATGGGGGTCTGCATTTCACTAGCAAGGGTCTGAATTCTAAACACTTTCCCTCTTGTAGGTGTTTAAATATTTAAACATGATTAATGATTAGGTGAATCACAGCAGGGCTTGCCCAAATAAACCAGAGACTTCCAAAATAAACGGCACATTATTAGCAGAACAGGTTCTATATGGAAACTTAAAGGGTTTCATCAGGAAAATTAGCATTACAAGCAACGTGCATTACATTATCAGATTACGTTTTGATGTAACAAGCAAAGTAACGCTTACAAACATTTTACATGATTTGGATTAAAAATGTATGTATAATGTGTTATGTGTATGCCAGGTTGAAGAGATGTGTTTTTTGTCTACATTTAAACTGACAGAGTGTGTCTGCTTCCCGAACTGGTGTTTAATAGGAAGCCAGTGCAGGTTTGACAGAACTGGGCTAATATGCTCATACTTCCTGGTTCTAGTAAGAACTCGAGCTGCTGCATTTTGGACCAGCTGGAATTTGTTTATTAAGCGTGCAGGGCAACCACCTAGTAGAGCATTACAATAATCTAGCCTTGAACTCATGAACGCATGAACTAACTTTTCTGCATTTGTCTTAGAGAGCATATGTCGCAATTTAGATATATTTTTAAGATGGAAGAATGCCGTTTTACAGATGCTAGAAACATGGCTTTCAAATGAAAGATTGGTATCAAAGAGCACACCCAGGTTTCTAACTGACGACGAAGACTTGACAGAGCAGCCATTGAGTGTTAGGCAGTAGTCTAGATTATTATGTGCCGAACTTTTTGGTCTAATAATTAGAATCTCTGTTTTTTCAGAATTTAGCAGTAGAAAGTTATTAGTCATCCAATTTTTATATCAGTTATGCATTCTGTTAATTTAGTGAATTGGTTTGTTTCATCAGGATGAGAAGAAATATAGAGCTGAGTATCATCAGCGTAACAGTGAAAGCTAATGCCATGCTTCCTAATAACTGCACCCAAAGGAAGCATGTACAGGGTGAAAAGCAATGGTCCTAGTACTGAACCTTGAGGAACTCCATACTGAACCCGTGACCGATATGACATCTCCTCATTTACTGCTACAAACTGATAACGGTCAGATAAGTACGATTTGAACCAGGCTAATGCAACTCCACTAATGCCAACATAGTTTTCAAGTCTATTCAGAAGGATTTTGTGGTCGATTGTATCAAATGCAGCACTAAGGTCCAGTAACACTAACAGAGAGATACAACCACGATCGGATGATAAGAGCAAATCATTTGTAACTCTAATGAGAGCAGTCTCAGTACTATGATATGGTCTAAATCCTGACTGGAAATCCTCGTAGATGCTGTTTCTTTCTAGAAAGGAACATAGTTGTAAAGATTTTGCCTTTTCTAGAATCTTTGACAAAAAAGGTAGATTTGATATCGGCCTGTAATTAACTAATTCTGTAGGATCAAGTTGTGTTTTTTTTATAAGCGGTTTAATTACGGCCAGCTTAAAGGTTTTTGGTACGTATCCTAATGACAAAGAAGAATTAATAATATTAAGAAGAGGATCTATGATTTCTGGAAGCATCTCTTTCAGTAGCTTAGTTGGTGTTGGGTCTAGCATACATGTTGTTGATTTTGATGATTTGTTGTTTAGATAATTCTTCCTCCCCAATAGCAATGAAGGAGTGGAATTTTTCTTCAGGGACACTAAAATTTACTGTATTTTGTGATATTGTAGTAGACGGTTGCATGGTTATAACTTTCTCTCTAATATTATGAATTTTGCAAGTAAAGAAGTCCATGAAGTCATTACTGCTGTGCTGTTTTAAAGCATCTGGGGTTGAGGCTTTATTTCTTGTTAGTTTAGTCACTGTATCAAATAAATACCTACGGTTGTATTTGTTTTCTTCTAAGAGGGTAGAAAAGTAAGTAGATCTAGCTGATTTTAAGGCCTTCCTGAATGCAATAGAGCTGTCTTTCCATGAAATGCAAGTCAGATTACGTTTTGATGTAACGAGCCAAGTAACGCTTTACAAGCAATGTGCGTTACATAATCAGATGTATTCTCAAGACTCAATGGAGTTCAGAAACACTGACACTGATAGAGAAGAACTGGAGCTTTGCAAAGCTTTATATTACACACTAAGGGCACATGGAGAAAAGCGGAATAGGTGCTCTTTATCACTGATTCTAGAACCCTAGAGTTTAATATAGAAGCCCAATGAGGGCGTTCATTTCTTGTGTCTTATGTTTTCTTATGCGTGTGTTTGTGTTGTGTTCCAGCGGTGGTCAGTGCCATTCCAGTGCCCACACTGGAGAGCAGTCAGTATCCGGGCATCCTGCCGTCACCCACCTGCGGCTTCAGCGCTCACCCGAAATTCACCCTGCGGCCCATGCCGTTCTCCACACTCACCGTGGACCGCGGTTACGCCGCCGGTAAGGCTTCTGTGTTTGACAAACCCTGTTCTAGAAGATCCGTGGAAAGTTTGAGAAGAAATTTAAAAAATTAGTTTTAGGACTGTTGAAAAATCTTTTACCTAGTGTAGAAGTTGAGTAACGTCAGCTGTTGCTAGATCACCGCTGGATTGACCAATCACAACACAGCAGCAAAAAAGGCTGTTTTATAGATGGAGGTGTCCTTGAATGAACCCACTCTGTACTGAGCTTGAAATGAGTTTGTTAGCAGCAGAAGAAATTGATTTGATTTAGTTCTTTGGCAGCAGCTGTGAGTCTCTTTGCTTCATTGATATAAATGACGTTTTCTAAGAGGCTCTTAGTGAGCAGCAGTGGCAGACATTTGCACAAACAACAGCTCTGAGGAAGGAAAGTTCACAGAGACTGAGTGAAAATGAAATGCAAGCGTCACAGTGACTTCGGTTAATACAGATCAACATCTATTTGCATGAGTTCAGCTGGAAGAATGCAAGAATTTCCAAGTGACCAAAGTACTCGTGCTTTTAACTCTCACGAGCCACAGTCTGGACATGCAAACTGCGTCAGAATCAATTACTAATGATTCAGATCAATTCAGTTCAGTTCAATAACTGTGACAGATTCAACAATTTCAACAATTTGCTCTCATCTTTTGAACAAGGTTATAACCAACGTGCACTAAAATAGCACACACACATATATATATATATCTGAAATAACAGGAGGAAAAAACACCAACTTAACGCAGATAAAATAAGAATGAAATTCTCACCTTTATATAAGTTACCTAATTTGGGTGATAAAAAATGCTTGTACGTGAAAATAAACTATAAAGTCCAGATCCAATGCCAATTGTTAGGATGATGAAAAAAATATACATATTTGGCTGTAAAAACTCTCCATTGGGAAGAAACCACTTGATGTCCATATCACCGGAACATTAGCAGCTTCTACCAATTCATCGAGACAACATTTAAAGAGTTCATCTACAACAGAAAAATTATTCTAGCATTAGTTAGAGAACGCACACAAATTACATGCGTTGAGTGGAAACAAATTAAACTAAAAAACTAACAAAACTAAAATTTCTCAATCAGGACTCCAATGAGTTTAGCTGGAAGTGATAAGGACATAACATGCTTTCCTCTTCCAAACAAACTGGCTTCTTCTGTTTTTACCAGATTAAACACCATGGGTTTTAGCACTCTAGTGCCCCCTAGTGCTGAGCATAAAAACCCATCTGACACTGTTACAGTAATGTCTTGAGATACGAGCATAATCCGTCACAGGGCTACAAAATGATAGTATATAAGGATTCCTTTGATAGAAAATAAAATGTGGTTTTAATTATGAGTTCTTGCCTTCAAGACAGACGATACAGTAGCGGCTAATGACGGCATGTGAAGAGGAGGAGGAGGAAGAGAAGGAGGAGGAGGGATAATGTAGATTACGCAAACACAATACAGAAGTGTAGTGTTTCTCCCGTGTTGTGTATTGGATCAGAAGCTCATATGTATTATTATTGAACACTCATAACTCGTGCTGCTCCCAGCTTAATACTGGTGAATCACTCGTTGCCCCCGGTAACCCCCGCTGTAAAACCAAGCTGCCTCTAGTGGAGATCATATGCAATTACCCATAAATGAGGAGCTTGAGCTGCTGCGAGTGCTGAACACCTCTAGCGTCTGGAAGCTGCTCGTATCTCAAGTATTTACTCGTATCTCAAAGCAAAAATGTGCTTGAATGCTTGCTCGTATCTCAGAATACTCATATCTCAAGATATTACTGTATAAGTTAAAACTTATTATTGTGATTGGCTGCTGTTTTGGCCTCGCGTTTGCATGAAGTTCTGCTTTTCCCAAGCGTTTATCTGTTGTGTGTTTCTCAGCGATGGCAGCAGAGGGCGCCGCTCCGATGGCCCCGCAGCAGCCGCTGATTCCCACGGCACAGTCGGAGCCGCCGGGGCCAGAAGAGATTCCCAGTCGCACCATCCCGACCGCCTGCGTGCGGCCCACGCACCCCCTGCGCAGCTTCACCAACCCGCTCCTGCCTCCACCCATGGGAACCATCGAACCCAAGGTCTACAATCCCATGACAGGTGAATATCCGTCATTCCACTCTCCTGTCGTTCAGTAAATCCAGAAATAGCCGGTTGTTCTGGTTCATATGAGAGAAATGCAGAATCAGCAGCCGGATTTACCAAAATATTCCGCGAGAAGTGAAAGTTGCACTCGTCTTTTCTTGCTCAATTGCACCGTATATGGAGAGAATCGCTTCACAAACAAGAACAAATGAGGACAGGTTGTTGCCCCGTCCTCATCATCAGAGAACATGCTGTTACTCTCTCTCAACATTATTAACAATCATGATGCGCACAGATAATAAACGCTGCAATATTCCAGAAAAACAAGATCTGTCTGTTTTGAAAGTAGCAGTTTATTCTCAGGGATGTTTGTGGATCCGGGGATCCAGCGGGATGTTGTGTCTCTAGCCAGAGGGAGAGCCGGAGGAGACGGGATGCTGGAGCTGATGGAGTCTCTTGGTGGGAAATCAGACGGTGAATAAAGTGCTTGGTTTGAGTATTTGTGGTTGTAATGTTCATCGATTGCCGCTTCATGAGGATGTGGAATCCCTCTCAGATGGGATGCTCCAGGGCTGCTGCTCCCTCACAGGAGATCTCCGGCTCTTCTGGGCCGATCCAGACTCATGTTTCCCCCGGAGTTAGGAGATAATTGGTTTTGCTGAAACCGTTTTGTGGATGTGGGGCTCGACCACCCCTCGCTCCAGACGCTTTTCCATTAAGCATGAGAATAGAGTCTGAATGGACACTCTTTCCGCTCGGATTCTCTGCAAGGATCCGTTTATAGGATCCTGCCGCGAGAGCAAATGAAACTTTCCAGGGATCTGATTAAAAGATTTCCTCTGAAATCCATCAAGAAGCAGAAACTCAATCTGAGTCTGATCAGAGGATTGAAGAGACAGACCTCAACGCCTTTTTATCTATCCGTCTGTATGTCTGTCTATCCTTTTATCCACCGATCCATCTATCTGTCTGTCCATTCATCTATCTATCCATCTATCCATCCATCTATCCATCCATCCATCATCCATTAGTCTGTCTATCCATCCATCCATTCCTGTCTCTCTCTCTGTCATTGTTGTTCTGTCTTTCTCTCTCTCTCTCTCTCTCTCTCTCTCTCTCTCTGTCAGTGTTGTTCTGTCTCTCTCTCTCTCTCTCTGTCAGTGTTGTTCTCTCTCTCTCTCTCTCTCTCTCTCTCTCTCTCTCTCTGTCAGTGTTGTTCTCTCTCTCTCTCTCTCTCTCTCTCTGTCAGTGTTGTTCTGTCTCTCTCTCTCTCCCTCTCTCTCTCTGTCAGTGTTGTTCTGTCTTTCTCTCTCTCTCTCTCTCTCCCTCTCTCTCTCTGTCAGTGTTGTTCTGTCTCGCCCGAAACACATTTTAATAAGGTTTGTTTGGCAAATTAATCATTTGTTTGAACCTTGAAATGTCTCTTTTTCCCGAGGTTGTGAATTATGACTGATCAAGTAAATCTCTCAGTTTATCACAGTTTGTGTTGTGTTACGAAAGCTTTGATTTGCTCGTGTTAATTAATTGTTGACGAGGAGTAAATCAGTGCATCAACTCTCACAACAGAAACGTGAACTGAAGCTGTGGGTCTCGGGAGACGCGAGCGGGTTTCTGTTCACGAGCTTCACACACTCGGCTTTGCTCCTTGAGTTTCAGAAGAGTCCATCCGTCCTTTAAAGAAGAATTTAAAGCCGTCTCCATCCTCCCCGAGAGACGATCCATCAATCCCGCCGAACACAGGCTGTTTCCGCACGCGGCGTCAGAGAGGCCAGAGAACAACCCATCAACTGCAGTTTCACTTACACAATTTGTTTAATCGGAAACATTTGCATTTCTCTATTTCCTCAGTGCTTCTGTCACACATATCTAAACGCTCTTCCTCGAGGATCTGTGTGATCCGCTGGCTGACCGCTGCGATGGCCACTCGTGTGACAGACAGACCTGAAGGCCATTAACCGTCCAGACATTTCACACACCATAACACACACCATTCATCCTGATATTAAGACAAAGAAGAGCAGAGAGAGAGAGAGAGAGAGAGAGAGAGAGGAGTGTTCTGCTAAAGCTCATTTCTGATATCCTCACGAAACACATCCGTTTCACCCCAAAACAAAATCAAGCTTATTTTACGGCAGTGACTTTCATGACAATTAAACACATTCACTGCCAAATAATTCCGTGTTATATTCTCATTGTCAGTAATAGAACAATGTTGTGTTTATAAGTGATGAATGATGTCGTAATTGATCACATATGCATCGTTTAAACTGTTATCTGAAGGAACACGTCCCGATCTCACTGGCCGTCTGTGTTTCCTTCGTGTTTCCTTTGGGTTGAATGTTGAGATTCCTCTGTGAATTCTCCAGTCTCTCGCTCTTCCTGACCTCGTTCGGATGAATCTGCTGGCGGTTCTGCGTGTGTGTGTGAGAGTGTGTGTGAGTGTGTGTGTTTAAGTGAGAATGGCGTCGTGCTCCGGCTCTCTGTCGGCTGAAGTTCATGAGCGTCTCTGGCCGACGGACGAGAGCAGTGAGGAGACTCGTGTCTCTCTCTCTCTCTCTCATAATGAGTCATAGCTACTGTATTTGTGTGTTGATGAGTGTAAGTGTGCAGTGTGTGTGAGTTAAGCAAATGTTTCTGCGCTCACAGGTGGGAGTTTACCCAAACCGCAGGTGAAGACGGCGTCACTCGGTCAGGCTGGAAAGGCCCGATCGCCGTTGCTGCCCGTTTCCGTGCCGACCGCTCCCGAAACCGCTGAGGACGGACAGAAACCAGCCGACGACCCGGCGAGCGTGAGTGACCCGCACACACACACACACACTCACATACACACACACACACACACACACACACACTCACATCACCGATTATATCATATCGTCACCTTCCTAAAATAATTGCCTAAGTCATTTTTTGACAAAAATGATTGTTTTGCTGGTCATCTCCTCATGATGCCGGCCTGCTCTGCTAAACTCCTCCACCGATCACACAGTTCTCCCCCTGTAGAATGGCTAACGTCAAGTGTGTTGTTCAATTATTGGCTCAGTTTTTTGTGTTTTCTGAGAAACCTGGAAAAATGACTTAGGCAATTATTTTAGGAAGGTGATGATATCTGATTTCACCATTCAATTCTGAATCACTAGATTTCTGATTTGATTCGAGTCAATGATTCATTTGATTCGTATATTCGTAATTTCTGCAATACTACAAGTTAAAATTAATGGCTAATTTCAATACAAACAATTAAATTGCATATCAAATAAATAGATTTTTAATGGCGCGTTTCAAGCACAAAGATTCGGATGATTATGTTCAGTGATGTTTAATGAAACCAGCACTTAATAACTGTTTCTCTCTAACGAGGATCGCTTGATTTAAACCTCTGAGAGAATGATAGACAGATCCTCCCTGCCTTCATGCGTCTGATCATGAATATTTCGTGGCCAGCGTCGAGAATCATTGAAGAGGCAGCAGCAGTAACGAGAGAGAGAAAGAGAGAGAGAGAGAGAGAGAGCAAGAGAGAGAGAGAGAGAGAGAGAGAGAGAGAGTCGGGTGAACGCAGACACAGAAAGGTCAGGAGAATCTATCCATCCGACACATATCTGTTTAATTGGAATGGCCTTTTCCCATCAGAGATGAAGCAAATAAACAAATGGACACGGATCTGAAACTCTTCACCGGTCGAGACCGAGATCGTTTCAGACGGTTCAAACACAACCTGCGTTTAAAACAAGGACTCGCGGTCAGACATCGGGATACGAAACTATCCGTGTTTAAACAGTATTCAGCAAAAACACATTCGGTTTCTTTTCTTCTGGAAAATCATGCAAGAGTAAAATAAATGTGTTTCATATAGCTTTGAAAATATCACGTGTGTTTGAATATAGAAATTGGGAAACGATTAAATGATATTTTTAAACCGCTGTGTGAAACTAAAATGTGACATCATGCACTAATCATTCCTGAAACCCATTCATTCAAAACGGCTGATTCATTCCGGAACGAAGCGAGTGAGTCATTGAATCATTGAGTCATTTAGTCATTAAATCACTGAATCATTCACTCGACCGATTTAGTGTTTCAGTGGTGAGATAAAGTAAAAACATCAGTCTTTTAATAATATTAATTTAATAAAATATTAAAATAATTAAAAATATTAATGCATATTTTGAACAGATTTTTTAGAGCTGTTCGTTTTGTTTAAATTCAGATTTGATCTGTCACTGCGTTTAAAGCAAGCAATATTTTCTGCCTGTCCCGATGCGAACCGTCTCTGAGGTCGTGACCTTTGCATGGATCCGCTAACAGCCGCGATTGACGCTTTGATGGACGTTCAGTGGGAGTTTTAAACGGGCGTTTGAGAGACGAGGCTGATGTTCTGGATGAGCTCAAGGCTCTCCGTTCATAGATAACCGATATTGATGCAATAACCGCACTAATTGTTTGTGATGGATATGAAGGTCATGCGCTAATACATGTGCTCATAAAGCGCTTCAAGTTTCAATATCACAGTGACCTTTCCAAACCCGTTCACTCTGAACCGCTAAAAGCTGAATCTCAGGAGACGGTAAAGCTGCGTTTATATTAAAAACTGTGTTGAATTTTGTGTTCAGCTGTTTTCTATGTGAATATATAGTAAAGTGTCATTTATTCCTGTGATTAAAGCTGAATTTATTAGATGATAAATACAGTAAAACAGTGTATTATTATATCAGTGTAAAACAGCTGTTTTCTATGTGAATATATAGTAAAGTGTCATTTATTCCTGTGATTAAAGCTGAATTTATTAGATGATAAATACAGTAAAACAGTGTAATATTATATCAGTGTAAAACAGCTGTTTTCTATGTGAATATATAGTAAAGTGTCATTTATTCCTGTGATTAAAGCTGAATTTATTAGATGATAAATACAGTAAAACAGTGTAATATTATATCAGTGTAAAACAGTTGTTTTCTATGTGAATATATAGTAAAGTGTCATTTATTCCTGTGATTAAAGCTGAATTTATTAGATGATAAATACAGTAAAACAGTGTAATATTATATCAGTGTAAAACAGCTGTTTTCTATGTGAATATATAGTAAAGTGTCATTTATTCCTGTGATTAAAGCTGAATTTATTAGATTATAAATACAGTAAAACAGTGTAATATTATATCAGTGTAAAACAGCTGTTTTCTATGTGAATATATAGTAAAGTGTCATTTATTCCTGTGATTAAAGCTGAATTTATTAGATGATAAATACAGTAAAACAGCTGTTTTCTATGTGAATATATAGTAAAGTGTCATTTATTCCTGTGATTAAAGCTGAATTTATTAGATGATAAATACAGTAAAACAGTGTAATATTATATCAGTGTAAAACAGCTGTTTTCTATGTGAATATATAGTAAAGTGTCATTTATTCCTGTGATTAAAGCTGAATTTATTAGATGATAAATACAGTAAAACAGTGTAATATTATATCAGTGTAAAACAGCTGTTTTCTATGTGAATATATATAGTAAAGTGTCATTTATTCCTGTGATTAAAGCTGAATTTATTAGATGATAAATACAGTAAAACAGTGTAATATTATATCAGTGTAAAACAGCTGTTTTCTATGTGAATATATATAGTAAAGTGTCATTTATTCCTGTGATTAAAGCTGAATTTATTAGATGATAAATACAGTAAAACAGTGTAATATTATATGAATGTAAAACAGCTGTTTTCTATGTGAATATATAGTAAAGTGTCATTTATTCCTGTGATTAAAGCTGAATTTATTAGATGATAAATACAGTAAAACAGTGTAATATTATATGAATGTAAAACAGCTGTTTTCTATGTGAATATATAGTAAAGTGTCATTTATTCCTGTGATTAAAGCTGAATTTATTAGATGATAAATACAGTAAAACGGTGTAATATTATATCAGTGTAAAACAGCTGTTTTCTATGTGAATATATAGTAAAGTGTCATTTATTCCTGTGATTAAAGCTGAATTTATTAGATGATAAATACAGTAAAACAGTGTAATATTATATCAGTGTAAAACAGCTGTTTTCTATGTGAATATATAGTAAAGTGTCATTTATTCCTGTGATTAAAGCTGAATTTATTAGATGATAAATACAGTAAAACAGTGTAATATTATATCAGTGTAAAACAGCTGTTTTCTGTGTGAATATATATAGTAAAGTGTCATTTATTCCTGTGATTAAAGCTGAATTTATTAGATGATAAATACAGTAAAACAGTGTAATATTATATCAGTGTAAAACAGCTGTTTTCTATGTGAATATATATAGTAAAGTGTCATTTATTCCTGTGATTAAAGCTGAATTTATTAGATGATAAATACAGTAAAACAGTGTAATATTATATCAGTGTAAAACAGCTGTTTTCTATGTGAATATATAGTAAAGTGTCATTTATTCCTGTGATTAAAGCTGAATTTATTAGATGATAAATACAGTAAAACAGTGTAATATTATATGAATGTAAAACAGCTGTTTTCTATGTGAATATATAGTAAAGTGTCATTTATTCCTGTGATTAAAGCTGAATTTATTAGATGATAAATACAGTAAAACAGTGTAATATTATATCAGTGTAAAACAGCTGTTTTCTATGTGAATATATAGTAAAGTGTCATTTATTCCTGTGATTAAAGCTGAATTTATTAGATGATAAATACAGTAAAACAGTGTAATATTATATCAGTGTAAAACAGCTGTTTTCTATGTGAATATATAGTAAAGTGTCATTTATTCCTGTGATTAAAGCTGAATTTATTAGATGATAAATACAGTAAAACAGCTGTTTTCTATGTGAATATATAGTAGTGTCATTTATTCCTGTGATTAAAGCTGAATTTATTAGATGATAAATACAGTAAAACAGTGTAATATTATATCAGTGTAAAACAGCTGTTTTCTGTGTGAATATATAGTAAAGTGTCATTTATTCCTGTGATTAAAGCTGAATTTATTAGATGATAAATACAGTAAAACAGTGTAATATTATATCAGTGTAAAACAGCTGTTTTCTATGTGAATATATAGTAAAGTGTCATTTATTCCTGTGATTAAAGCTGAATTTATTAGATGATAAATACAGTAAAACAGCTGTTTTCTATGTGAATATATAGTAGTGTCATTTATTCCTGTGATTAAAGCTGAATTTATTAGATGATAAATACAGTAAAACAGTGTAATATTATATCAGTGTAAAACAGCTGTTTTCTGTGTGAATATATAGTAAAGTGTCATTTATTCCTGTGATTAAAGCTGAATTTATTAGATGATAAATACAGTAAAACAGTGTAATATTATATCAGTGTAAAACAGCTGTTTTCTATGTGAATATATAGTAAAGTTTCATTTATTCCTGTGATTAAAGCTGAATTTATTAGATGATAAATACAGTAAAACAGTGTAATATTATATCAGTGTAAAACAGCTGTTTTCTATGTGAATATATAGTAAAGTGTCATTTATTCCTGTGATTAAAGCTGAATTTATTAGATGATAAATACAGTAAAACAGCTGTTTTCTATGTGAATATATAGTAAAGTGTCATTTATTCCTGTGATTAAAGCTGAATTTATTAGATGATAAATACAGTAAAACAGTGTAATATTATATCAGTGTAAAACAGCTGTTTTCTATGTGAATATATAGTAAAGTGTCATTTATTCCTGTGATTAAAGCTGAATTTATTAGATGATAAATACAGTAAAACAGTGTAATATTATATCAGTGTAAAACAGCTGTTTTCTATGTGAATATATAGTAAAGTGTCATTTATTCCTGTGATTAAAGCTGAATTTATTAGATGATAAATACAGTAAAACAGTGTAATATTATATGAATGTAAAACAGCTGTTTTCTATGTGAATATATATTAAAGTGTCATTTATTCCTGTGATTAAAGCTGAATTTATTAGATTATAAATACAGTAAAACGGTGTAATATTATATCAGTGTAAAACAGCTGTTTTCTATGTGAATATATAGTAAAGTGTCATTTATTCCTGTGATTAAAGCTGAATTTATTAGATGATAAATACAGTAAAACAGTGTAATATTATATCAGTGTAAAACAGCTGTTTTCTATGTGAATATATAGTAAAGTGTCATTTATTCCTGTGATTAAAGCTGAATTTATTAGATGATAAATACAGTAAAACAGTGTAATATTATATCAGTGTAAAACAGCTGTTTTCTGTGTGAATATATATAGTAAAGTGTCATTTATTCCTGTGATTAAAGCTGAATTTATTAGATGATAAATACAGTAAAACAGTGTAATATTAAATCAGTGTAAAACAGCTGTTTTCTATGTGAATATATATAGTAAAGTGTCATTTATTCCTGTGATTAAAGCTGAATTTATTAGATGATAAATACAGTAAAACAGTGTAATATTATATCAGTGTAAAACAGCTGTTTTCTATGTGAATATATAGTAAAGTGTCATTTATTCCTGTGATTAAAGCTGAATTTATTATATGATAAATACAGTAAAACAGTGTAATAATATATGAATGTAAAACAGCTGTTTTCTATGTGAATATATAGTAAAGTGTCATTTATTCCTGTGATTAAAGCTGAATTTATTAGATGATAAATACAGTAAAACAGTGTAATATTATATCAGTGTAAAACAGCTGTTTTCTATGTGAATATATAGTAAAGTGTCATTTATTCCTGTGATTAAAGCTGAATTTATTAGATGATAAATACAGTAAAACAGTGTAATATTATATCAGTGTAAAACAGCTGTTTTCTATGTGAATATATAGTAAAGTGTCATTTATTCCTGTGATTAAAGCTGAATTTATTAGATGATAAATACAGTAAAACAGCTGTTTTCTATGTGAATATATAGTAAAGTGTCATTTATTCCTGTGATTAAAGCTGAATTTATTAGATGATAAATACAGTAAAACAGTGTAATATTATATCAGTGTAAAACAGCTGTTTTCTATGTGAATATATAGTAAAGTGTCATTTATTCCTGTGATTAAAGCTGAATTTATTAGATGATAAATACAGTAAAACAGTGTAATATTATATCAGTGTAAAACAGCTGTTTTCTATGTGAATATATAGTAAAGTTTCATTTATTCCTGTGATTAAAGCTGAATATATTAGATGATAAATACAGTAAAACAGTGTAATATTATATCAGTGTAAAACAGCTGTTTTCTATGTGAATATATAGTAAAGTGTCATTTATTCCTGTGATTAAAGCTGAATTTATTAGATGATAAATACAGTAAAACAGCTGTTTTCTATGTGAATATATAGTAAAGTGTCATTTATTCCTGTGATTAAAGCTGAATTTATTAGATGATAAATACAGTAAAACAGCTGTTTTCTATGTGAATATATAGTAAAGTGTCATTTATTCCTGTGATTAAAGCTGAATTTATTAGATGATAAATACAGTAAAACAGTGTAATATTATATCAGTGTAAAACAGCTGTTTTCTATGTGAATATATAGTAAAGTGTCATTTATTCCTGTGATTAAAGCTGAATTTATTAGATGATAAATACAGTAAAACAGTGTAATATTATATCAGTGTAAAACAGCTGTTTTCTATGTGAATATATAGTAAAGTGTCATTTATTCCTGTGATTAAAGCTGAATTTATTAGATGATAAATACAGTAAAACAGCTGTTTTCTATGTGAATATATAGTAAAGTGTCATTTATTCCTGTGATTAAAGCTGAATTTATTAGATGATAAATACAGTAAAACAGTGTAATATTATATCAGTGTAAAACAGCTGTTTTCTATGTGAATATATAGTAAAGTGTCATTTATTCCTGTGATTAAAGCTGAATTTATTAGATGATAAATACAGTAAAACAGTGTAATATTATATCAGTGTAAAACAGCTGTTTTCTGTGTGAATATATATAGTAAAGTGTCATTTATTCCTGTGATTAAAGCTGAATTTATTAGATGATAAATACAGTAAAACAGTGTAATATTATATCAGTGTAAAACAGCTGTTTTCTATGTGAATATATATAGTAAAGTGTCATTTATTCCTGTGATTAAAGCTGAATTTATTAGATGATAAATACAGTAAAACAGTGTAATATTATATCAGTGTAAAACAGCTGTTTTCTATGTGAATATATAGTAAAGTGTCATTTATTCCTGTGATTAAAGCTGAATTTATTAGATGATAAATACAGTAAAACAGTGTAATATTATATCAGTGTAAAACAGCTGTTTTCTATGTGAATATATAGTAAAGTTTAATTTATTCCTGTGATTAAAGCTGAATTTATTAGATGATAAATACAGTAAAACAGTTTAATATTATATCAGTGTAAAACAGCTGTTTTCTATGTGAATATATAGTAAAGTGTAATTTATTCCTGTGATTAAAGCTGAATTTATTAGATGATAAATACAGTAAAACAGCTGTTTTCTATGTGAATATATAGTAAAGTGTCATTTATTCCTGTGATTAAAGCTGAATTTATTAGATGATAAATACAGTAAAACAGTGTAATATTATATCAGTGTAAAACAGCTGTTTTCTATGTGAATATATAGTAAAGTGTCATTTATTCCTGTGATTAAAGCTGAATTTATTAGATGATAAATACAGTAAAACAGTGTAATATTATATCAGTGTAAAACAGCTGTTTTCTATGTGAATATATAGTAAAGTGTCATTTATTCCTGTGATTAAAGCTGAATTTATTAGATGATAAATACAGTAAAACAGCTGTTTTCTATGTGAATATATAGTAAAGTGTCATTTATTCCTGTGATTAAAGCTGAATTTATTAGATGATAAATACAGTAAAACAGTGTAATATTATATCAGTGTAAAACAGCTGTTTTCTATGTGAATATATAGTAAAGTGTCATTTATTCCTGTGATTAAAGCTGAATTTATTAGATGATAAATACAGTAAAACAGTGTAATATTATATCAGTGTAAAACAGCTGTTTTCTATGTGAATATATAGTAAAGTTTCATTTATTCCTGTGATTAAAGCTGAATTTATTAGATGATAAATACAGTAAAACAGTGTAATATTATATCAGTGTAAAACAGCTGTTTTCTATGTGAATATATAGTAAAGTGTCATTTATTCCTGTGATTAAAGCTGAATTTATTAGATGATAAATACAGTAAAACAGCTGTTTTCTATGTGAATATATAGTAAAGTGTCATTTATTCCTGTGATTAAAGCTGAATTTATTAGATGATAAATACAGTAAAACAGTGTAATATTATATCAGTGTAAAACAGCTGTTTTCTATGTGAATATATAGTAAAGTGTCATTTATTCCTGTGATTAAAGCTGAATTTATTAGATGATAAATACAGTAAAACAGTGTAATATTATATCAGTGTAAAACAGCTGTTTTCTATGTGAATATATAGTAAAGTTTCAATTATTCCTGTGATTAAAGCTGAATTTATTAGATGATAAATACAGTAAAACAGTGTAATATTATATCAGTGTAAAACAGCTGTTTTCTATGTGAATATATAGTAAAGTGTCATTTATTCCTGTGATTAAAGCTGAATTTATTAGATGATAAATACAGTAAAACAGCTGTTTTCTATGTGAATATATAGTAAAGTGTCATTTATTCCTGTGATTAAAGCTGAATTTATTAGATGATAAATACAGTAAAACAGTGTAATATTATATCAGTGTAAAACAGCTGTTTTCTATGTGAATATATAGTAAAGTGTCATTTATTCCTGTGATTAAAGCTGAATTTATTAGATGATAAATACAGTAAAACAGTGTAATATTATATCAGTGTAAAACAGCTGTTTTCTATGTGAATATATAGTAAAGTGTCATTTATTCCTGTGATTAAAGCTGAATTTATTAGATGATAAATACAGTAAAACAGTGTAATATTATATCAGTGTAAAACAGCTGTTTTCTATGTGAATATATAGTAAAGTTTCATTTATTCCTGTGATTAAAGCTGAATTTATTAGATGATAAATACAGTAAAACAGTGTAATATTATATCAGTGTAAAACAGCTGTTTTCTATGTGAATATATAGTAAAGTGTCATTTATTCCTGTGATTAAAGCTGAATTTATTAGATGATAAATACAGTAAAACAGAGTAATATTAATTTTTTTATTTTCAGAGAATACATTTTTTTAGAACAGAAAGTTCAACAG
>JAWRVZ010000806.1:0-5000 GCA_037043235.1 Rhodeus uyekii
TATGGTTTCTTTACAAACTCTAAAATGCTTTGCTGCTTTTTGCCTTTAACGGTCTGCTGGAAAACAAAAGCTTCTATCAGTAACAACGTTTTTGTCAATGTAACCTGGGAATTCCTGGACAATATCGCTTTACTTTACTGAACGCACACACTCACTGCAGACGTGCTCGATTCGGCTCAACTCCTGCGCCTCACTTCTGCGGCTGCGTGGGACTGTACATGCATGCGCGCATGCGCAGTGAACTAGGTACGCTCATGACTCACGATATAACCATGTGAAGTGACGACTTTGTCCGAGATATTTGCTCGAGATATTAGTTTTCGGCGACATTAAGGAATCGACATTAAAGAACCGAAAATACTGAGACAAATGGGGAGTTTGGCGGTTCCACTTCAAAAACGTTGAGATAATAGTATTGGCGAGTTAACCGTGACTCGAGATAAGTGAACTCCACTGTATATATATATATATATATATATATATATATATATATTTAAGTATAGTTAATTAGTAAATGAAAGAGTTTTTTTGTCTGTATCTGGAAACTGGAATATATCACACTGGTATAGACAAATAAGTGTTTTCTAGCATATTTTGTCCTCTCTATTAATCAGGGAGACACTTCTGGTGATTACAAGAAGCTGCTGCTGAAACTGTGTGGAGGAAGCGACTGAAGAACCGGACGTGTGCGTCGGCATATTAATCCTGCTCTTATATATTAATGTCAGATTATAGTGTAATGCAGTAATCTCTCTCTCTCTTCACAGCTTTATAAAGGTCTCAGACAAAATAGCGTTTCATTTGTGCCTTAGACATATTATTATTATAATACAGTTTATAATTTGTTGTATTTTGCTATCTAATCAGACTATGCATGATGTCTAGAGAATATATATTTTGTAATGCATCGATATACATGTAGTGTCTTCAGTAACCGATGCCAAAGGTGAATCTGAGTGATTGTTGCTCGCAAACATAAATACAGACTGAAATATATTCTGTATTTCAACAATCTGTTCAATCATCATCCAAATCTCGAATGCCACAGACTGAAATATATGCCATAGTTTTTATATAGCTAGCTTTATGATCTCTATGCAAGAGTTCTCTGACGAAAATATAAATGTCGGTCATTATATGAAGGTCGCGATGAGTGAAGCTCATGAAAACGTCATAATTTCACCCTAAAAACAAGTCGCTTTTAGTTTTGCCTAATGAAAGTAATGTTGATGCTTTTTCATGACAATAAGCACTTCTTTAATTTCTTTAATGTTTTGTTGTAGTTCTCTGTATTCTGTGTATTGATTCTTAAAACTCTAATACACTGTTTTATAGAAAGCCAAAAATGACTAATATGCGTTTAACATTTCAGCTATCATCATATATATATAAAAAGAATGCAATTTGAATTTTCTTTTACAATTTCAATCTTTTAAACTCATAGATCCTTCCTCGTGAATGCATATCTGTGCTTCTAAAATAGATCTTTTTTCATGCAAAATATAATTGCAGATGTCTTGTATTTGGGTCTGGGGTGAAATGAGCAGTTTTTAGAGCTTCACCATGTTATTGAGCATGAATGTGTTTTTCTGCAGCAGTAAAGCGGCCGATCCTTCCTCGTGATGATCGCTCGTTAAGCAGGATATCTCACCTGTTTATTAACATGAAGACTACTTTTTTCAGGGATTTAGCCTGTGATTCATCTAATGCCAACTAATCTTTACTATCGTGTCTCGTAACATTTGTGCCAGTTTAATAAAACACTTCATGAATGACCAAGTGCCGCTTGCTTGCCTTACGTTGGATTATTCATTGTTGTGTTTCGAGTAACAGTTTGCAATAATGTCCCATTAACTAATGCATTAACTAACAACAAGTACAGTATTCATCTTTTTGCTAGTTAATAAAAATGCAACTGTTTATTGTTTCTTCATGTTAGCTCAAGTTCCATTAATGTGGAACATTAATGTTAACAGATGCTACTTTTAATTTCAGTTATGTATTAGTAAATTGAGAGGAATACATCCATTAGAAGTATTTTTCATAGTTCATGTTTAAGATGCACAATGCAACCCCTTCGGCTCATTAAACATTCATTTCTAGGCTGGAGAAATAACCAGTTGAGCTGGAAAGGATCTCAAGCTGAAGTACGTTACTGTACTTTCACCCATTAATACACACGATACTTCCTTTAAAATAAACTCCAGCACAGAAAACATCAACCATGATGAAATGATCTTCACAATAGATAATGATTTAATCTGAATGAGTTTGTCACTTTTACAGCCTTGAATCCCTCTGTTCTTCATCTCCTAAAGATGAGCTTATGTTGATTCTTGTTTTATTACGAGCTCTGTCTCGTTCTCTTTTCTCCAGCTTTTCTGTTTATTTTAAACGGGTGATTCCTGGAGATTTAGCAGCTCCATGACAAGCTTTCAAAGCAACTTGAGAAAATTTTCACTATTTATGTGTGTATAACAGGCTGAATCAGGGTGAGGGAAAAAAAAAAATCCCGGGAAAACCATCCCGACAACCTTATAACAGGCTGAATCAGGGTGAGGGAAAAAAAAACGTTTTGGAAGAAGCATTGATAATGGATTGTTTATTTTTTGACAAAAAAGTTGCATTGTGTACCTCTAACTAATTTAGCTAACTAGTGTGCTGAAGTGCAAGCTTTAATTTAAATTTTTCAGGGCATCACATAAACCTGGTTGGTCAATGCTGATGTTCTCTCTGGTGAAAAAATTGGACGAGCAGGTTCGGCGTTCGTGACCTCAGGCCTTCCCGTAGTTTCTCATCATCTGGGGTTTTTGGCTGTAATGATTTGAATGCATTTGCCTGACACATTTCCACATGCCATCTGGGATCAGACGTTTGTTCAGTGTTTTTTGATTGCTGTAAACTGGGTTTGTATTTATGGAGATTATGCGAAGCAGACTGTAATCTGAGTTTCAGATTTAAACGATCAGGGCTCATAGTGAGCGCCTCAAAGCTTTAGAATAAACGACAAGAATAGCAGGAATATCAGCAAATCCTTTCAAATCAGACAGATTTGGCCTCCGTTCACAGCAATGGCGGGTGATTTTAATAAATCTACAGTGAATGATGCAATACAGTTCAAGAAACAATGAAACTCAGTTCCCGGATCCCAGCACTTTCATTCTTGTCCGTTTGGGGCAAGTTGTCACAGTTTTAAAATGTGGGTCAATTGATTATTGCAATTTCCATTGGCCTAAAACAATGATTTTATATTCATGTCAACGTCAAAAGTGTTTGAATCTATTTCTAGTGCTGTTTGGAAGTATCAGCTTTTATACACGTTTTTGCGCTGTTTTATAATTATTTTACTGAAAAGAATTTAAACAGCCGAAATGTGTATGTTTACTTTGTTATACATTAGATGTATTTATAAATATATCAATAAGCAGCAATTTTCCCATGTAACAAGACTTTAAGATTTATATTTGTACACACATTTAATTTCCTATATAAGCATGCAGCTGGAGTAAAAAGTGTGACAACTAGCCCCGGTGTCTTGGAACAGTGCTAAATCGAATAAAACTCCACCGTCAAGCCCCTCAAAAGAGCCGGACTGTGTCGAGACTCCACTGAGTTGTGAGATTGTGAGGTTGTGTAATCATAAACACAGTCACGTGAGCACTGCTCCTTTCAGGTCCTCATCTCACATATGTCAAGTTGTTTTATCTCCTGTGATGAGCTAAACTACGTTCTCTTTAAAGTTTAAAAGTTTGAAATCTTTTCTTTTTATTGGGCGTGAGTGGGTGTTCATTTCTGTCTTATTACAATGAGAAACTGATCATTTAATGAGAACATAAATATTCAGGAATATGTTTTTAATTGATGATAAACTTCCTGTGACCTCAATCCCTTTCAATCCCATTAGTCTTTTCTTTTATGGAATCCCATTTACTTAATGACATTGACAGGAAGTGACATAATTTTGGAGAGAATTTCTTTCTTTACTTCGATTTGATGAATTGTATTTGCGTAGCTCTGTTTGATATTTCCAAAGATTTAACAGCAAAATACCAAATATATTGTTTTAGAAATATGATATTTCCAAAGATTTATAAGTTTAAAATATGAAAATGAAAGTTAACAATGGAAAATCAAACATTAGAGCTGTATTGTGTCATAAAATTCATATTATTATGTGCTTTGTGGACTTTACTGTTTAAACCACAGCCAAATGAAATACCAAATAACTTTGACAACAGCAAACAAAATCTGTTTTTATTTTCTCAGCTTTATCTAATAAACTTATTGATTTGTAGATTTTTTTTATTCAACATTTTTTTATTGTTATGCATATGACAATACATTTTTCCCATAATACACTTTTTTAACACTTTTTTTATGTGCTTTTTTAATGTGCACGGAATCATGCACTGATTTTTTAACTGAAGAAACAAAAACAAAAACTTGAAAATAGTTTTAGATGAATAAAAGTGAAATTTCATGTTTTATAAGTTTAGTTTGTAAGTAATGATTTTCCATGATAGAAAAAAGCAATTGCTTTTCACATTATATTGTTTACAAAATGATTATTAATAATAATCAGGCATTTAATCAGGCTTTTCCACCCCTCTGGACTTCTCTCCCAGTTAACATCCGTGATTCAGACTCACTATCACAATTTAAAGTTAAACTTAAGACTCATTTATTTAGAATAGCTTATCTTTCATGATTACTGTGTTTCCTCAAGTCTAGCACTTTGTTTTTGTTATTCTTACAGTGGTCATGTTTGTATTTGCTTTTTTTCCTACTTATTTATGGTTTACTGTCATTGTTGTTTACTGTTATTCATTAATATTTTTGTTGTTGTTTCTTGTTGATGTATGGTGACCTTGGGTGTTATGAAAGGCGCCTAAAATAAAATGTATTATTATTATTATTATTATTATTTAACATAAACTCTCACAAAAATAACATTTTATTCATATAATATAATATGTTTTTAATTATTGATTTGACATCAT